>VDFB02341493.1:0-48943 GCA_007258455.2 Sequoia sempervirens
AAAGTATTCCAAGTGACAGTGTCCACATATACCATGATGGGTTAGCATCTTGCTTTCAAAACAATAAATACCCCATTGCAAACAGAATCTGTCAAAGCATGCAATATCAAGGAAAAGGACTAGGCATACATGAGCAAGGCATTCAAGAACCAATACAACTTTAGGAAAATTACAGACATCAAGGTCTTGGCTATTCTTTAGTTAGAAAATCAAACGATGTCAGTGGAACCTCCTTGATACTGGGGGCAACCTTGTCAGATACAAATGTCAAAATAGAGTCCATGAGAAATCCTTGTCATAAGGTTGTTTCCAACACCCCATCAACCCACACCATAAACCATCATTCTCAACATCTTAAACCTTCCCTTTGGAACTAACAAAAACAAAATTCTTACAAAGTTAAAAATCAAATGTCAAAGGGCATCGAATCAGACAAAAAGATAAGTGGACAAATGAAATTAAAATGGATCCCAAAGAAAAGTGGATCAAGCAAAGAAAATATGTCAAAAGGAAAAGTTAATTACAATGTGGAGCCATAAGCAAAGAGGACTCCCACATATAACAGATGTTCACCTCCTTCAAAATGGTCATCAAGCAAGGCATATAAAAGTGTTGGTTCTAAACATCGTCCCAATCAAAATTCCAAAATCCATCATCCACCATCCCAAGTTTGGAAAATCAAAAGTGATTCATCTAAACATCCAAACAACCTTTCCACATCTACCATCATTCATCATAATCCTACATCTCGTCTAAAGTCCAAAAATCCCACGTCACACATCCCTCACATCTTAGCAACAACTCTTTAGCATACAGACTCTCATGGCACTCTATCGCGATGTGTGTATTTTGATAAGGCCAACTCTAGTATCAGAAAGGATCACAATGACATTGATCAGTTGTATGCAAGCGCTATGATCCTAACAAGACAACTCCTTCAGCAAGGTCATTATTGGCATATCATGTCACCGGTCTCTACATTGGCATCGTTAGTGGATTTAGAATAGTCAGTGGTTATCTAAAGCATCCAGGCTATCCACAAAATCAAAATACAAAAAAAATTGAAAAATGTAAAACATCGTCACCCTGATGAAAATATGGCAAACAGGCATCTTGGTGACACCAAAAAAATTAAAAAGTCAAGAAAATAGTAAAGAGAAAAATTTCATCCAATGGTGAAAACCTGGCAAACAGGCGCCCTGGATAAGTACCATGATGAAAACCTGGAAAACAGGTGTCATGTGTAAAATAAATCATCTATGTGGACTCTTACACTTGGGGGCAAGTCGTCTCATCTCCTATGCCTTCCTCTTGGCATTGGCATCTGACCATTTAATCCATATCATTCCCACCTATCTTGGTCTTGACATAAAATTGACACACATAAATAATGTTTTGGGAAAACTTTTGACATGCCTATCTTTTGGTCATACATTATCCATGAAACATCATGTCATTGCTGACATAAACCTCATTATCCTTATGTGACATAGTCCTTGAAAATCATATGACAATTCCCTTAGTCTCATGTCTCCCATCCTTTACCAAGGCCACCTCTCATCCTTTCATGTCTGTCACCTATCTTGGCTTTCCCTTGTCAAACGGTCTAAGGATGCTCCATCATCCCATTTATTCCTAACCAAGTCATTCCAAATGCAACAAGTCTAATTCATATAAGCACATTATCCAAAACATTACTTGACTTTGTTCCTGGCCCGGTTGTAGACCTCGATACTTTCGTCACATTATTGTCGTCCTCACGTTGTTTTGGGATGCGTCCTTCCCACGTCAAACAACGTTGTCATCACCTGTCAATTGGTATTCAGCTTGACTAGGGGCACAATCATGTTTGTCCTTGGATTCTCATGTGTAGGAATAAGTCATATGCATTTGTCATGATCCTCTTAAACCATTCAAAAAAGACAAAAACATCATAAAAGTCCTAAAAAAGACAAAAACATCACAAAAAGTCCTAAAAAAAGACCAAAAACATCGCAAAAGTCCTCAAAAAACACCAAAAACATCACAAAAAGTCCTAAAAAAAGACCAAAAACATCGCAAAAGTCCTGAAAAAACACCAAAAACATCACAAAAAGTCCTTAAAAAAGACCAAAAACATCACAAAACGTCCTGAAGAAAGACCTAAAAATTGAAAAACATCCTAAAGGAACCACAACGAACCGTCAAACTGTCTCAAAATCCTTAAAACAGAGTCACATTTCATCATGTCCGTCATATCAATCAATCTTTGTCATTTGTCCAACTACGCTTGTTCTCAAGATTTGCTATGTAGCAAGAGACTCTTTTTTTCGAAGTCCCCGGTAGACATTAGGTCACCCTTTTTAGGTTTTCCAAAATGTTCATGATTCAATCTTTGGTCAATAAGACAAAGTCATTGGTCGTGTCGAACTACGAGGTCTCTGAGTGTATGACGTAGGCAAGGCCATCTGTCGATGAGCCCCCGAGGCCGCACTAGGTCAGTCCATTAGGGTTCATAGTACTACACTGGCACACACATCAAAAGTCTACAGGTCAAGGCAAATCATTAAAACAAAGTATGACAATCACTTATTCAAACATGACAATCACATCAACATGTCAAAGATATCGACATATAGTCAACACAAGTCAAACTTTGGTCAAAATTGTCACAACCAGTCAAACTGTCAACTCCTGGTTATTCTTTCAAATGAGTCCTTCTGAACAATAGCCTCTATCATTTATGCCTTAGGATGTGTCCTTCCTAGGCATCGTCATCCGACTTTTTTTTTGAGGAATCCTTTTGACATTTAAGGATCACTCCTCTTGACATCAATATTCTTCAGATGTGTCCTTCTGAAGAACAATCTCTCTTATTCATGCCTTAGGATGTGTCCTTCCTAGGCATTGTTATTGTCATCCGACATTTTTGAGGAATTCCTTTTGACATTTAGGGATCAATCCTCTCGACATCAACATTGTTTAGGATGTGTCCTTCCTGAATTTGGCAATCTTCGGCATTCATCATCTTGGCATCGTCAAAACCTTGACACCCTGGCATCTCGACATCATCAAACCTGACATCTTGACATCAAAACACTGGGTATCCAGACACATTGGGCAAACACTTGGCACTTGTCTTTTGGCTTTTTATCATGTTACTAGTTTTTCAGCGAGATCCCAACAATAGGATTTAGAAAAGCAGCGATGTATCATAATTGTCTTATCTTGTCTTTTGGCTTTCATCATGTTACTAGTTTTTCAACGAGATCCTGACAACAGGATTTAGAAAAGCAACGACGTATCATGATTGTCTTATCTTGAATTTTGGCTTTCATCATGTTACTAGTTTTTCAGTGAGATCCTAACAACAGGATTTAGAAAAGCAGTGACATATCATGATTGTCTTATCTTGTCTTTTGGCTTTCATCATGTTACTAGTTTTTCAGCGAGATCCTGACAACAGGATTTAGAAAAGCAACGATGTATCATGATTGTCTTATCTTGTCTTTGGATTTTTTTTTTAATTATTTTATCATGTTACTAGTTTTTCAGCGAGATCCCAACAACATGATTTAGAGGAGCAACGTATCATGACATTTGTCTTGTCTCTTGACACACATGTTACTACTTTCTCAACGATGTCCTGATTTCGGGATTTAGAAAAACAACAATGTATCATGATAATGGCTTTATTGTTGTATTTTGACAATCATGTTGCTAGTTTCTCAAGGATGTCCTCGGAATAGGATTTAGAGAAGCAACAACGTTTCATGATTTGTCCTTTTTGTCCTTTTTGCTGGCGGTTGGTTATGACAAAAAGACTGGGGAAACAACACTCTTAGTATGAGTCATGATCATCCTTGTCTGTGACTGCTTGTCTTATGTGATGGTACAACCTTGTACACCTTGATTTATGTCATATCACAGTGTTTGTTGGCCATCACAACAATCTGCCCAGTGATGATTAAGAGCAATAAATATAAAAAGTCCTATGGTAATGTTTTGAAGGATTTGGTCTAGGAACTAACATGCATCTTCTTTAGTCTTGTCATCTTCTCTCACCCATCTCATATAGGCATTGCATCCATATCATCATCCATATCTTTTGCACTAACATTTCTTTGTCTCTTCATATTCTAGTCTTCTCATCAGTTTTGAGAGCACACTTGTGATCTTGGAACCCATCTGTCCTCTCAAGGGGGCATACCGCTACCCTCCTCGTTGTTCTTCCTCATCTTATTTTGCATTGGGGCATATTTTTGACTTATTTTCTTTGTCATAATGCGACATGCTACATTATGACAAAGAGGGGCAAAATGTAGACACTTAAAAATGATCTAGGCCTGCAAGCTCTATTTTTACCACTTTCGTCCTAGCATAATTATGACATTTAATTATGTCTTTGGTCCACATTCGACTATTAATTAAATAATTCATAATTGTTTAATTAATTCATGTCCTTTTTATTCTTCATGATTATTAAATAAATAAATTATATTTATTTATTAAATACATCATTAATTGTCTGTCTTCCCCTAATTAAATAAATTTCTAAATTTATTTAATTACCTTTCTTCATTTATTTCTTCCTGATTATTAAAATAAATAAATTTTATTTATTTATTTAATATGTCACTAATCCTCATAATTAAATGAATTTATTAATTTATTTAATTATTAATCTTATCTTCTAAATTAAATAATTATCTTTAATTATTTAATTGCCAAATTTAACATTTCTCTCATTTTAAATAAGTTAATTATTTAAAATGATTTCACATTCTTAACTATCAGTTCATTTTAGTAAATAATCTGAAAATCGATTATTTATTATTTCGCAAAATCTATATTTTGAACTAAAATGGTAATATTCCTCCAAAAAATCAAGTAATTGGGCAGATTCTTGATTTTCCAAATTTGATCTTCAGTTCAGCCCTTATCTTCTTGATTTTTCGAATATCACAAATCAGGCAGTCTTTATCTTCTTGATTTTTGAAAATCTTTATTTTCTAATTAATTATCTCATTTATTCTCCACCGTTGATTTGATCTTCTTAGATGACATCTCGACCACTCATTTAAGGATTTTTCCCTAACCCTGATTAGGGATTGTCAGATTTAATCTCGTCCTCTGATTTTAGGTCTCTATCGAAAGTCGATCTCGTTTGTCCATTCAAAATGGTATTTTCTATAAAATGCTATTTTGCTCACATTTTTGGATTACATGCACATAGATTTGGTTATTCTGACACATTTATGCATAGAGTTATTTTACATTTTAGAGTCATATTGTCATAGGCATAGGCATAGTTTTATATAAATCCTTCAAAACTTGCATAGGACAATGTCATAGTCGAAATGCTCACACACTCAATCTGAGGGCATCAATCACTATCCACAAGTTAGAAGGTACTATCAAGGTGAATCATGGAAACTCCTACGAGCGACAGGTATAATTGTTCTTATTTTTAAGTTTTCATTGTTCTTGATAGGATCTTTGGGTTTATATGCTTTTAATTCATTTGATAAACTAACCTAAAAATTAACCCTTAGATATAATTTCAATATAAGTGCACTTTATTTTTAGTGTAAATTAGGTAGGTAGGATTCAATGAGAGTGACTTTTAAATATATATTTTTATTTATATAGACTAGTACAATATCGATTTCAACATCAATTATCCAAAAATGAGCACAATTGTTGGTTTCTCATTGTGGCTTCTTGGTAGTTTTGTGTTTTTCTATTCAAAATTTTGTTATTGTTATTCTTTTTTGCCTAGCCTTGTGTTTACTTGTAGTAGTCTTGAATTATCATCAAATATATAAGTTTAAGAGGAGGGAATCTATGTATTATCTTTGGATTTATATGTTAAGTTGTTAGAGCTCTATGAATAGGGCCATTGCAAGGTCTTGAAATCTAATTGTTAGGCCATTAAGTCTTAATGTACATATACATGGAAATATGGTAGTTATGAATTATTGGCACACACAAAATTTGATCACTTTGAGTTTAGGATCCAAGTTCCACCTATTAGATTTGGGTTCATAAAGTGGATCATCTGATTGCACTTTAAGTAGCATAGGTTTCATGTTATAAAGCTTAATTTCTTCCTTCCAAAAAATGATGGGTGAAGACCTTTGTAGCTAATGCATCAACAAGGACCTCAATGTAGGTTGATATGTTAGTATGGTTGATACTATATATAGCATAGACTTGATTTTTTGAAATTATTTTTAATGTTAAACTATGTTGCATTGTACACTTGAACTTGATAGTGATACAATTTTGTGATGGTAGAAACAAGCCTTTCTTTTATAATAAGATGCAATGTTCATAGTTTTTAGTATGCTAAATTCTAGTTCATTGGTGTCTTGATAGATGGATAGTGGAAAAATTATTATGTATCAAGATATACATGATATGCATATGTTATAAATTACTAATATCAAAGCAACTATTAGGCTGACCATGAAAGTAGATCCAAGTTGTTCTTTTGAAAAGAAGGTAACTCTTTAAATTGTAAATGTCATATTTTATTTTTCTTTGGTTTGTCATTATTAAAATCCATGCAACATAGAGAGGGGAATATAGAAAGACATATAGAGCATGAGAGAGATAGAAGGAAATAAATAGAGAGAAAAGTGGGAGAGGGAATGAAGATGAGAGAAAAAAGAGGAGACAAAGATATATAGAGAAAAGTAAAGAGAGATAAAGAGGGAGAGAAATATATATATATATATCTCCCTCTTTATTTTTATTTATTTATATTTTTATATATATATAAAAATAAAGAGGTATTTTTATTTATTTATATTTATATATATATATATATAAAGAGGGAGAGAAATATATTATATTTATTATTATATATGGTTTTGTATATAATATAAATTATTAGATATATTTTTAATATAATATAATATTATATAAATAATACATATTATTTAGTTATATATTTATTTTGTAATATATTATAAAATATAATATATTTAAATTAATATATAAGAAATAGAAGATTAAGTTAGAGAGAGGAATTGGTCTTATAATAATAAATATAATTATACTATGGATTCTATATTTAAAATGGATAAAAATAATATAGACATATAAAATATAAATTTATAATTTGATATTTATTAAATCTAAGTTATCATGTTTAGCATTTAGAATTGGTTGAAGTGCCCATCAATGATTGAATGACCTATAAATGTTGTTAGAGAAATTAACATTGAGAGAGAGGGAGAGAGAGAGAAAATAGAAAATGAGATTAAAAGAGAGATATCCATGTGTAGAGAGAGAGATAGGCAGTGGGTGGGGGCGGCTGGAGGGTGGTGCCATTTTTGGATTGTTGGAACAAAAGAGTTATCAAAGGCAATCTCTCTTATTTCTCTCTTCAACCCTATATTTCTATTCCTCTCTATCATTCTCCCTAAATATATTAATTATTCAATTATATATCTATTTTATTTATTTTTTTTAATAAAAAGGGGTAAAAACTTTATTGAAATCGAAAGATTAACAGTACATAAGAGTAAGGGATCCCATTAGCTCCCACAAAGGAAAACCCAGGACCACAAGAATAAGCAGAACCACCAACCAACAAGCCATCTACAACTTATCCCTCCATATCATCAACAATGACCTTATCAAGATCAAGAACATACTCAGGAGATAATTGTCTCCACCCCTCAATCCTCCAATCATCCTCATGCTCATAAGCCCACTTGGCCAAACAGTTAGTCGCCCTGTTCCATTCCCGCGGGATGTGGACAAAAGACACCACTTCCAATGTAGAGCACCGCTGCAAAATTTGTCTAACCACTGGCGCAATTTGCCAATTAACATTAGGCACCCTTTTCTCAAGCAACAAATTAACAATAATCTGTGAATCAGATTCACAGATAACCTTTCGCCAACCCAAGGCGCAAGCATGTTCAATAGCCCAAAGAATCGCCAACCCTTCCATAAGGTTGTTAGAATTCCACCCCTTATGGATGGAGAAAAGAAAAATGACTGAACCAGTACAGTCTCTACCAATTCCACCAATATCAGCAAGCCCTGGGTTTCCTCTAGAGGAGTCGTCAGTATTAATCTTTAGGAACTCCGTCAGAGGAGGCATCCATCTTCCAATCCTTTGAACCTTCTTTTTCGCTCTCCTACGTCTTCTAACACAGGCAGAGACAGGATTCAACCTTGGCATCCCCAATTTATTCACAATCTCATCATCACTTCCTTCCAACGGAAGGGTCACTTCACATTTAGCTTCCACTGTCTCCTGGATCATACTAATAATTATGTGCCAAACCTAATGAGCCAACAACTTTTATCCACGAAAAATCCTAGGATTCCTTTCCAACCAAATTTTCCAAAGGATGAATGTAGGACCAATGCTCCACAAAATTTGGAGAAAAGAAGCCTAGGAGGGGGGCCTTCCCAGATTACTCCAAAATTCAACAAGAGAAGAAGCATGAACACAAGGATGTTTCCAAACACCCCACCACCAATGCCAGAGCAACATAGAATAAGAACATTGGAAAAATAAATGGGGAGAATCCTCCTCATTGCACCCACACAGAACACACATAGAGGGGCCCTGGAATCCGCGCTTATGAATATTCTCCCAAGTCAAACATCTATTCCAAGCAAGAGTCCAAACAAAACAATTACACTTAGGCCATGAAAACTTGTTCCACACATGTTTCCACCAAGGAACCTCCACCCCCCCAAACTTACGAGAAAGCAACTCCTAATAACCACTAGCCATAGTGAAAACACCCTTAGGGTTTGGGCTCCAAGCTAGAATATCCTTAACCCTAAGGGAGTTGCATTGTCTACCAGCCAAGATATTCTGGAGCACAATACCATCCTCCTCCAACTCGAGAACAGGCCACTCACCAGGGTCCTTCCACCTAGCCACCTCCACCTGTCCATCAAGGTCAAAATTCTTGAAATCACTCACTCTAGACCAACCGGCCTCCAAAAATCTTTGCGCCAGAGTCACCAAATTAGGGTACTGACGAAGAATGGGCGTGTAACCATCCCAAGAATCAGACCAAAACATAGCCTCATCCCCCTTATTACAAATCCAAAACAGGCCCTCCTTGATTAGCACAACCCCTTTCTTAAGCATTCCCCAAATCACCGAACCTTTCCCTACCAGAGGAAACCTGGGAAGCTCCTCCTTACAAATCCCTGGAAGATACTTGTGGGATAAGATCCTAGCCCATATATGATCCTGTTCCACACACCACCTCCAATAAAGCTTTGTAGGCAATGCCAACCCGGACCAAGTCGCCTTCCGCAAACCAAGTCCCCCCACCTGCCTTGGGCTACAAACAACATCCCACTTAATCAAACTCCATTTAGATGAGGATAAGCTACTCGCCCATAAGAATTGTCTAGCCAGAGAGTCCATATCCTTCACAAACCCAACCGGAGCAACCTATAAATAGGAAGAGCTTGCACCACAGACTTAAGCAACAAAACCCGCCCAGCAAATGACAACCATCGATGAGTCCAATGACTAACCTTCACACGAAACTTGTCCAAGATATTCTGCCAAGACTCTCTGGGAAGTCTACCAACAGAGATAAGAATTCCCAAATAAGTTAAAGGGAGAGAACCAATCTTGAACCTCAAGATACGAGAAATCCTTTGCTAAATAGGCTGCGGAGTATTAAAGAAGAAAATGGAGGATTTGTCTTCATTAATCCTTTGACCAGCCGCAACAAGATATATATACAAGGCCTTGCATAGATGCGAAGCTTCTCTAATCTTGGCCAGACCCATCAAGGTTGTATCATCCACAAATTGCAAGTGTGACTGAGGAGGAAAGTCATTTCCCCATCTCCATCCCTGAATCAAACCCAGCTCCACATTTTGTTTCACTAGTCTACCCAGACCTTCAGCCAGAAGAATAAATAAGTAAGGAGAGATAGGATCCCCTTGACGAAGACCCCTAGAAGCACTAAAGAGAGCAATAGGCTCCCCATTAATCAACACTGAGAATGAAGTGGAGGTAACACAACTCATCACCCACTGGATCCATTCCTCAGCAAATCCAAAAGCAAGAAGAATTTTCCGCAAAAAGGACCACCTCACTCTATCATAAGCCTTCGCCATGTCAAGCTTGATGAACATAGCCTTTTCTTTCGAGGATGCCATTGAATGAATGGTCTCCGTAGCAATGACCACCCCATCCAAAATTTGATGATCCTCTACAAAACCACTTTGTTCCTCAGAGATGAGCCTACTGAGCCATCTCTTTAGCCTTTCAGATATTAGCTTGGAAATGATTTTATACACCACATTGCAAAGAGAAATAGGTTGAAATTGACTCAGATGATCCACCCCCTCACATTTTGGAATGAGAGCAGAGTTGAAAGCCCGAAGCATCTGCTTGTTTTTCTGAGACTCACGCACCACCTCTAGCAGGTCCAACTTAATGATGTCCCAAAATTCTTGATAAAATTCAACTGGAAACCCATCAGGACCTGGGGCTTTCCCTTTCTTCATTTGAAAAACAATAGCTTCTAATTCCTCTAGTGAGGTATCACACAAAAGAAACTCATTCATCTCCCTAGTGACCAAAGAGGGAATACACGCCAGAACTTGGTTTTCTTCCTCCGTAACATCCTGAGAGTCCTCATGAAATAAAGAAGCATAGAACTCTGAAGCTTCTCTAGATATATCCTACAAGGAAGATAGAAGCTCACCCCTGTCATTCACCAGAACAGGCATAGAATTGCCATGTCTCCTAGCCTTCACCGAGTTGAAGAAAAAGGCAGTGTTTTTGTCCCCCTCCTGTAACCACTCAACTCTAGCCTTCTTTTTCCAAAAAAATTCCTCACGCAGCTCACACTCCTCCAAAGATTTCTGAGCCCAGGCCTCCTCCCTGAGTAAATCCTCAGAAAGACCACACTCCCTTATCTCCCGAGTGATGACATCCAAGACAACTTGTGCATCAACCTTAGCACGAAAAATATTGCCAAAGTACTGCCTATTCCACCTTTTAAGTTGATTTTTTACAAATTGCAACAGCTTAGAAAAGGAATACATGGTAGTGCCAAAAGCAGGTCTTCCCCTGCTCCACCAATCAGCCATATGCACCTGCAAAGAAGAATCTCTTAACCACATAAGTTGAAATTTGAAAGAAGGGGACCGAGCCACCCGAACAGAAGAGGCAGAGAACTTAATAGGCCAATGATTCAAACCCCTCCAATCCAGAATCTCAGAGCTAGAAGACAACCCTCCGCCAACCCAAAAATAGGACACCAAGAAATGATCAAGTCTCTCTACAATACAACTCTCCCCCAATCTCCTATTGTTCCAAGTAAACTTCCCATTTCGAGGCTTAATGTCAACCAGGTTCAAAGCAGAGATGCTATCACGAAAAAGGAAAGCTGAGGGTTCCAATCTCGCGACACCACCCTTCTTCTCATCTATCTCAATAATAGCATTGAAATCCCCTGCAACAATCCAAGGGAACAAAGGAGCTAAGCTCCGAACATAACTAATATGATCTATCTCAATAATAGCATTGAAATCCCCTGCAACAATCCAAGGGAACAAAGGAGCTAAGCTCCGAACATAACTAATATGAGACCAAAATAACTTCTTACCAGGAAAATTAGTAGGCGCGTAGATGTTTGAGAGAAGAATAGTTTCCCCCAAAACCAGACTTGAAACAACCATGGAGATTGAGGACTTGGAGGACACCCACCAAAGAGGACGAATCTTCAATGGATTCCATAGGCAAGCCACCCCACCAGCATTACCATGAGCCCCAATACACTGGCAACTGCCCCGCACCCACAGTTTAGGCATCATACCCATCATACCTTCAACAGTCAACTTAGTCTCCTGAAGAAAAAGAACATCAGGAGAATGAGAACGCAACAAATCCCGAACAACTTTTTGTCGAGGGCCACTGTTCAAGCCCCTTACATTCCAGGAGAGGATATTCATTTTGGAGGGTTAGAGAAATGTGAATCCAGAGTCTTGACAACCCAGCCTCCACTAGAGACTCCCCAATCAACTTTAATTTCTCCAAATCCTTCTTTCTCCCTGCTTTAGAAGTCTTCTCCACCGCCCCTTTCTTTAGGTCCTTCTGAAGAATTCCCAATGAAGGAGAAGCCTTATTACCTTTTACCAAGCCTGCTCCTGATTTCACCAATGGGTTGGAGAGCCCACCTTCCCCCAACATCGTCTCCACAGAAGGCTCAGTCCTTCCATGAACCACCATACTCAGGTCCGATTCCAACTGGGCAGCCCCAAATTCCTGAGGAGTTTGGATATGCTTTGGGAGAATTCCTTCTTGAACCCCTTCTGAAACACCCTAATCCAAAACCAACAATCCCGGATTCACCTCCTGATGACCAAGGTCATCAAGCACCTCAAATCTGTTACAGGAATTTCCATCCTGGCGATCCTTAAAGGTCCTCTTTTGGCCCCGGTTCCTATTACGAGCCTTAGCAGGAGTAAAACCCTCAGCATCCACAACCTCAACTGACATGGTCTCCTTACCCTTGTCACCCTTTGAGGAATTACGAGGAGGCTGAGCAGCTTGATTCCCTGGAGATTTAAACTTTGGGCATCTTCTCTGCAAATGCCCATATTCACGACAGAGACGGTAACGAAATGGCAAAGTCTCGTAGTCAAGTTGTTGCAACCAGGAGCATGAACTTGCACGTATTTCTAAAGAATCTGGGATAGGGTTATTTAAATCTATTTCCACAAAAATACGGGCAAAAGTCATTACCTTTTTGTCCAGAGTTTGTTGAGAAGGACCCACCGGTTTTCCCAGTAATGAAGCAACCCAATGCAAGATGTCATTGCGCCAAAATTCCACTGGAAATCGAGGGAGGCGAACCCAAACCGACACTCGATTGGGAAGCTCCTCCAAAGGATCAAAACCCACATGCCATGGCTTAATGAATAGACCAACCTGGTTGTGGAAGTAAGGCCCACCTTCAAAAACTCTATTGTGATTCGCCATGCAATTAAATGTCACCATGAAATAGTTGTTTGCTAACAACATTATTTCCATCTCATCCTTCGGGGACCAAGAGCGGTGAGCCCATGATTCCAGAAATTGGAGCGAAACCCTCATTCCCAAAAATTTGCAGAGCAAAGCATGTTTTGAGAAATACTTGATGTCCTCCGCAATTGATTCATGTTGGATAACCAACACCGGCCTTTCCTTGGAACGTTCAAGGCACCCATTTGTCTTCGGAATACGAGAACCACCAGCGTGAACAAATCCGTCATTACTTGAGTCATTTGCAAACAAACTATTATTAAAAACTTTCAGAGAACGATTTGGAGACGAGGTCCCACAAGCAGCACGAAAATCCAAAGGGGATTTGACCCCTGATGACTCCCCTTGAGCCATGCAAAATTGAGTCCCAAAACTTTGTGAAGGAAAATAGAAAACCACACTGACGGAGCCCGTACTAGTTATGGATCAGACCAAAGGAGAGCCAAAACCAACTTAAAAGTGGCTGCCAGCACAAAGAACAAATGCAGCAAGGAGAAACCACCGAGAAAGAATGCTTCCGCCCCAGCCACAACCCACACGCCAGGAGAAGAAAGCACACCGAGAGAGATATACCACCCCTGCAACCTAAAAAGACCCCACCCACAAGAAAACACGACTCAGACACATAGAAAGGACAGAGAACGAGCATGCAAAGAGGGCGAAGCCCTCATGCATGCTGCGACCTCACACATGGAGCCGTTTCGAGCAACGCCATCCTAAATCATTCCATATCTATTTTATTTATGAATCTCAATTATATTTACTATTTTTATAGATTGTAGGAATAAGGTAGCCCCCCTATAGATTGTAGTGCATCTAGTAAGCACCCCTTATAAACTGCGGTGTGTTTGATACCATGGGACAAGAGAAATTGGACCTCGTGATCACTTGTCTACAACATGATGCTTTAGCCAATCGAACCAGACCTTGCCCACATTATATTTATTGTTATAAGAATGATCCCTCTCTAATTTTATTTTTGATTTCTTAAAAATTACTTCAAATAATATAATAATTAAAAATATAATATTAAATCAAATAATTAAACTATACAATAATAAATATATAATTAAAATAAATAAATAAATAAATATTAAATATATAATATTATGATATTATATTATATTAAAAATATATAATAATTTATATTATATACCTATAAAAACTAAATATAATTTTATAATAACTATATAGCCTTTTCTATATTAAAGCAGAGATAGCGAATCATGGAGTAGAATTACTGCAGGCCGGCGGCCGCAGAATACAGCGGACACTTGCGCAAAAAAGAGGTGAACGGAAAAAAATGGTGAATAAAAAAACAATGAAAATTGACGTTTCAGATACATTTAATAAAAAAAACAGTGAAAATTGATCTCCTAAATTAGCTCACTCCCTCTCGTAGGGGGAACGCCTTCGGCGTAAAAGTCAAATCTTCATATAAACATTAATGTTCAATTGCAAGGCTATGGTTATGGTCACCATAAAATCACAGCGCTAAGCTACGTGCAACGGACAAAGGTACATGCCGATGATTACACCTTCTAAATAGGTTTCTTCCTATGTTGAATTTCTATTTCTTATACTCTTCTTCATCTTCTTCATGGCTTTACAACATTTCAGAAATCCCGCTTTCATACATCCAAATGCATTCAAACTTTTGAAAAGGCTTCTTCACAAAAACGATAACGAAGAAAAAATTGCTTCTGTATTTGTTGAAAGCACACCTTCCCCTTCTCTTAAAACCACAGGTGGTGGGTTTACAAGGCCTACATCTTCGCAACTTGCAGACAGCCTCTCCAACGCATTTTCTAAAGGGAATGCGCATAGAAACCTGGAAGAGCTGAATAACTTTGGAGCACACATCACTCAAGGGGTTGTTGAAATTGTTTTAAATAAGCAAAAGCATTGGAAAAATGCCCTAGAGTTTTTCAAATGGGCTGCCCTCCAAAATGGTTACAAACACAACTGCTATACATACAATACAATGGCCTCAATTCTCGCAAAAGGAAAGCAAACATGGGCATTGAGGGATCTCATGGAAGAGATGGTGAAAGAAAGATGCAGAATGACTCCAGGAGCATTGGGTTTTCTGATTAGGTGCTTCGGTCTTGCGGGGATGGTGGATGAGGCAATGCAATTGTTTGGTCAAGCTGGAACTTTGAACTGTGTTCCTAATGTGTATACATACAATTGTTTGCTAGAAGTTTTGGTAAAATCCAAAAGATTTGATTTGGTTGAAATGAGGTATAATGAAATGCAGGAGTATGGATTTGTGTCTGATAAGTTTACTCTAACACCTCTTTTGCAAGCTTATTGTGGTGTGGGAAAATTTACAGAGGCATTGAATCTATTCAAAATCATGTCCCAGAATGGTTGGGTTGATGAACATGTGCTCGCTGTTTTGCTTGTTGCTCTTAGCAAGTCTGGAAAGGTAGACATGGCTTTGGAACTGATAGAAAGCACCGAGAAACTTGAGATAAACCCAAACGAAAAAACCTTTTTTGTGCTGCTACATGGATTTGTCAAGGAGAATCAAGTTAACAAGGCTCTTGAGCTTGTTAAACACATGAGAAAAGCACGTATTAGACTAGACTTGTTTACATACAGGGTACTTATTGAAGATCTTTGTGAAACAAACGAATGCTTGAAGGCTTATGATTTGTATCTTGAAATAAGAGATTCCGGGCTGTGTCCAGATGTGGGCATTTACAGAAAACTGATTTGCTCGCTCAGCAACGAAGGCCATCTGGATGCAGTCAATAGGTTGTTGGAAGATGGATTGATTTTTCAAGGTGGTTCTCTTGCGTCTTTGTATAATGCAGTTTTGGAAGGATTTGTGAAGGCTGGTAAAGTAGACGAGTCATATTTGCTGCTTCGAGAGATGATAAGATTTAATAGTTTACTGGGTGAAGGGGCATCAACGATACCTGCTGTTCACTTTGTAAAAGTTGAACAAGGTTCTGTTAGATTCTCGAAGGTAGTTTCTCCAGATACTGCTTCCTTTTGTGTTGTTATTGATGGTCTCTGCAAGGTGGGAAATTTGGATATGGCATTAGGGCTTTTGAATGACATGGTGAGGTTAAGCATTATACCCAATGCTCAACTTTACAACTGCTTGATTCATGCACTTTGCAGCTTAGATAGGCTGTGTGAGAGTTACAAGCTTTTGGATGATATGAAGGAGAGAAGAATTAATCCAACACAATATACTTACAATTCGATTCTTGGATGCCTGTGCAAAACAGAGAAGGTTAGTGAAGCTCTTGACCTGATGAGGAAGATGAGGCTTCATGGTTACGCTCCCTGGATTAAACATTATACCTTACTTGTTAAAAGGCTTTGTCAGTGTGGTAAAATAACTGATGCTTTCAACTTCTTGAGTGAAATGTTTCAATTAGGGTTCCTACCGGATATGATTGCATACTCTGCAGCAATTGATGGCATTTGCAAAGTTGGTGAAGTGGATCATGCACGGAAGCTTTTCAAGGAGATGTCAGAAAAGCTTTATGTTCCCGATGTAGTTGCTTACAATATTCTAATAAATGGATTTTGTAAGGTTGGCAGAGTAAATGATGCTCAGCAAATCCTGAATGAAATGTTGGAAAAAGGACATGCACCAAGTGTGGTGACCTACAATGCAATGATGAATGGATTGTGTAAAAATGACGGAGTTGATCTGGCACTCCTTTACCTTCCTAAGATGGTTTCAGAAGGGCGGCCTCCTAATGTTGTTACATATACAACCTTAATA
This sequence comes from Sequoia sempervirens, assembly GCA_007258455.2. Classification (NCBI taxonomy): domain Eukaryota; kingdom Viridiplantae; phylum Streptophyta; class Pinopsida; order Cupressales; family Cupressaceae; genus Sequoia; species Sequoia sempervirens. Next base: position 16,773 of record VDFB02341493.1, read on the forward strand.
AATGGTCTTTTTAATGCAGGAAGAGATGCAGAAGCTCTTGCCTTGTGGAATGAAATGGAGCAAAAAGAATGCCATCCTAATATAGTTGCATATACAGCTTTGATTGAAGGACTTTGCAAATGTAATAGGGCAAAACTTGCCTTAGATTACCTGCACAGTATGAAAAGTAAGGGCATAGAGCCTGAGGCACTCATCTATAGTGTGCTTATTAACAGTCTTGTTGAAGAAGATGAAACGGTTTCAGCTTGTGAGGTTCTAGATATGATGGTTCAGAATATAAGTAATCATAACCCCACTGATAAGACTTACCAAAACTTAGTGGCTGGTCTTTGCAAGTTGAGTAAAGATAAAATGGGCTCTGCAGTTGTATGTAATATTATTGAAAAGGGATGGCTTCCCAACATTCATTATTTAAATGAGTTGGAGAATGCTTCTAAGAAAGAAAACATATGAAATAAACACCTTGGATAAGAGTATCTGATTTTTCCTCATGTTATAGTTGTGTATAAAAAAATAACTCTGAATGGTTGTACAAATGCCAGGTTTTCTGAAGTTGTGCACATCTTCAATGCGGTTTGAAGTTTCAATTCCTTTATTTCCTGGAGCAAATAAGCTCTTAAGTTAACTCAGGACTAGATTTTCCCTCTTCTCAAGGTATCTGCAAATTGAAAATGGTGAGTTTAGGCTGTTGATTATTTACAGACACCATTTGCCATGGCTTTTATCCTACATGATTCTATGATCAGTGAGACAGGCTTATGCTATTATATATCTGTAAATGCAGAAGTATCAGCTAGAGGAAGGATAATGCGTTCAAGAAACATTGTTAAGATATTGCATTTTATCTTTCCGCACTAGTAATGTGCTTGATAGACAAGATGATGTAACCCTTATAACAAATTACTACACTAACAAAACAAGACTACCGGCAATTCATTGTCATTATTCTTACAGTATTCTCATTGACAGTCATGCAACATTTCCTCCTACATGACTATCTACTCATAGAGCTTCTATGAAAAAGCATGTGATGAGGAAGAAATGAGTGTTTACACTGTAGGGATTGTGGGAAATGGTAATGGATACAATTCAAATTTTCCAGACATAGATGGAAAATAATGAGAGCTTAGTAAGGTTATCGCTTTACTGGCCATAATTGCCATCTCAGATTTGGGTTGGGTGTTACAAATGATCTGAAAGATTTGTTCAGGGCAAACAAGTGCAATCAAATTGTAAGCACCTTGGCATGATTGAAAATGTTGGGATTATTACAAAGCAAGTTGTAATACATTTCAATTGAAACATTTGAAGTATATTTCTGGGAGTCCTTCTATTTTTGGAGCATTTATCAGTAATATCTCCTATTCTATGTTTCAAAGGCATTTAATACTGGATTCTCCATTTATTGAATTTGTGGCATGCATAATCCTGAATAGCAGTCACTTTCATTGCATATGGTTGATTTATGTTGATGTAAATGTTCCAGGGTCTGCTGTTTTATATTTTACTAGTTTTCTCAGCTTTATGGTAGAAAGCCTTTTCTTTGACACTTCCACCTTTACATATTGATAAAGAGTTCCAAGTTTCCAAACATTGATAGAAACTCATACTCATAGCTCTTCTTGCTTAAGACTTGTGGCTTTTTCTCTATTGCACTTCTCCATTGAGTTCCACATTGCTCACAAAACATCCCATAACATATATGTTTTTTAGAGTAACTTATTATTTTTTGTTGCCAAACATCATGCAGGTTCCTGCTCTGTACAATTTTTGGAAATATAATTTTACTGCCTTTATGTAATGTCCCCTTTTTCGGCATGATCAGGTTTGATGGTGGTTAGCCTATTACTTAGACTCTCGTAGGCTAACAGGTTGGGTTAGAGGGTCAGTGGCCTTATTTGGTGGGTTTTGTCGTTTCTGTCCTCGGAGTTAAGTGATTGGCTCACAGCATGCCTTGGCAGTTCAGGATTTGATAGTTTCTGACGGCACGTCAATACATTGAGTTATGAGCGAGATATTAATATTTCATTGTATTAAAGTGTTTTACTTTATTTGACGGAATATTATAAAGTCAACTTGATTTTATAATAAAGTAATCACTTAAATTTATTTAAGTGAAATATTAAACACTTTATCAAAAGGGGTGCCATTTATTTATTCACTTGACTATTGAAAAGTAATAAAAATACATTTAAATGTATTTTAATGAGAAAGTGGCGTCATTTCCTTGGGATGCGTGCCTTTTGGCTTTATATGCAAACAAAGGAGAAATCAAACTCATTATTGATTATTGATTATTTGATATTTCCTCTTGGCTTTGCTAAGCGTGGGTTTTCTCTGAGACAAGGGTTTTAGGAATTTTATCTCTGGAGAACGATAACTCTTCACAGATCTGTAATTGTGAGACTGTGAAAGATCAGTTGAACGATTGCTACAACAGGGGCTTCAATTCAGAAGTTCTACAGTGCTTCAATGAGAATTTTTGTGCAGTATTCAGTAGTTTCTTCAATAAAAGGCAGGACGAGTTGAGAGATTGGCTTCTTTCTTCATCAGGAGGTCTGATCAGCTTCTTGGCCATACTTCTTGGTTGAGGATGTGATTTTCCTTTGTTTTGTGTAGCTCTTCAGGTAAGTGCGTGGGAGTTTTGGAGAAGAAACGCCTTCTTCTTTGAGGGTTTTGCATATTCTTCTTTGGCGCCTAGCTTGTTCCCTTCATCTGCTTCAGTTTTAGGCTAGAGGTTGCATTCTATTGCATCCTACGCTTGGAATTGTCAGTTTACTCCATTCATGGCTGACAATTGGACTTCTTTTCTTAATTAAATAATCTGGAGCATTTCGGGTATGTTTGAAACATGCAATCTCATTGTTATGGTTATTTAATACCTTCTGCAATTTCATTTTGTCAATTCTAGTTCATATTTGAGTTCTATGAGCAATTATATGCTGCGCCCCCTTCTATTTCTCTCTATAAACTTTCTTAAAAAACTCAAAAGAACACAAAAAGATAATTAAAACAACAGGGGTTTGAAGAGGAGCTAGTTGGGCTCAACACAGTGGTATCTGAGCTTTGATCCTGCCAGCCTGGAGGGTTAGCAGTTTCTATGCGGTCACATAAGAACAGGTTTGACAGGTACTACTCACGCAGGGGTCCTGGTTATCAGAGAAGTACTTTTGAACCGTTTCCAACATTTCCATTTGACGAATAGGACAAAGATTTAGAGTTGGATAACATGGCTGACAGAGATGAGGAAGGACCATACAGGAACCATATTAATGACGAGGATAGGGAGGCCAGAGATGTACTGAGAGGCCTTGTTGCAGGATAGGAACAGGTGGCAAACATCCTCCAGCAGCTAAGTACCAATGTCCGGAATTTGAGCATTCAGAGAAGGCCGAATCGGGATTCGGATCAGGAAGGTAGTGTACATGGAGATAGATAGAGAACAATTACTCCAGTACGCACCTATGACAGGCCTACTCGGCCAACATTTATCAGAAATGATCCTGTTGAGGAGAATGTGGCTGAGGGAGGTGATGTGAATTTTGCTGATAACATCATGACACAGCATGATGAGTGGGATGCTTTGCCCCAAAGAGTTAAGGATCACCTTAACTTCGACAGATTTCTGAGCCAGAAAAGAGAGCATGGCAGGAACTGGACAGATAGGAGGCCTGAAAACAGGTATAATGATCTAAGGCAGGCTACCAACAAACTTACTTTAACTAATTTTGATGGCAGTGGCAAAGTCACAGCTCGAGCCTGGGTGAGCAAACTAGACACTTTTTTGACACTACGTCCAATGGCAGAAGAGGATGCCATAAGATTTGCAGCACTTCACCTGGATGGCATGGCACATGACTGGTGGCACCATGGCATGGTCACACTCCATCATGATAGGATCACTTCTTACCAGGAATTCACTGACAGATTGGTTGAGAGGTTTGATAGGCGTGATCCAGAACTTTACTTCAGAGACCTTGCTCAGCTGAAGTAGTTGGGTAGTTTGGAGTCTTATATTGGTGAGTTTCAGAAGCTCTCGGTTATGGTTACCGGAATCTCAGAGAAGAGATTTGTCATTCTATTTGTAGAAGGTTTCCATGAGCCAATGAAAGGTTGGATCAAGGCATTTGATCCACCTACCTTGCATGAAGCTATGAGGAAAGCTCGTAGCATGGAACTTACAGCTTCACATGGTAAGTTCACTTCAAATGCAGAAGCATCTACATCCTATACTGATAGCCATTCAGAACCTAAGGAATCAAAAAAAGTTGATGAAAAGAGGAAAATTGCAGCTCGTTTGGACCGAGAGACAATAAATGATTTGCGTAGGAGGAAGCTATGTTTCTATTGCAAAGCTCCTTATGACCAAAACCACAATTGTCCTCTTAAGCCTAAGGGTACAAATAGACAAATGGAGTGGTTTTATGAAGGTGATGACATTGCTGATTTAACAGACTAGCAAGTTGGTATTAAGGATGGGAGTATGCGATCTATCATTCTCATCAATGAAAAAAGTGAGAAGATAGAACGAGAGATTCTAGAGGAGGATTATCATTTTGCTTCTAGTTCCGTGGGGTCAGAGGTATTTGATTGGGATCAGAATAGTTATGAGGCTCAGTTTGTAAACAATCCTCTTTATGAGGCGGATGCTACATTGTCTTGTGATAATCCGTTCTTTGAGGTAGATGCTGATTCCACTCTTGACCCTAGTTTAGGGTTGAGCTTCAATCATAGTATCAGAGATTCCGTTAGTGCATCGGGGTTTCAGACAGAGCTTGTTGAGGAGGTTCACAGTGTGTACATGGTCAGGAATCTACACAGTTTCACTTTCAATTATCATGTACATGATCTGCTTAGGATTCACAATTCTGATATGCATGTATTAGACATGTTGGATGATAGCATATCTCGTGTAGTTTTAGGGAGCAGGTGTTGTCAGTGGTTTGACTTGCTTTCTTATGAGTTCCTCTCTCCTGTGACAGATGGTGTTGAGATTGACAGGGTACAGCATGATGATCCAGCTGATCAGATTTGGGAGTTACAAGAGACAGTTGATGACAGTAGGGACATTTCACGACACTATCCTTGGGATCCGGGTGGAGTGGTTGATTCTTTGCTATTGAGATTGCTTGCGGACAAGCAATTTCAGGGAGGGCGGACTGTAATGTCCCCTTTTTCGGCATGATCATGTTTGATGGTGGTTAGCCTATTACTCAAACTCTCGTAGGCTAACAGGTTGGGTTAGAGGGTCAGTGGCCTTATTTGGTGGGTTTTGTCGTTTCTGTCCTCGGAGTTCAGTGATTGGCTCACAGCATGCCTTGGCAGTTCAGGATTTGACAGCATGCCTTGGTAGTTCAGGATTTGACAGCTTTTGACGGCACGTCAATACATTGAGTTATGAGCGAGATATTAATATTTCAGTGTATTAAAGTGTTTTACTTTATTTGACGGAATATTATAAAGTCAACTTGATTTTATAATAAAGTAATCACTTAAATTTATTTAAGTGAAATATTAAACACTTTATCAAAAGGGGCGCCATTTATTTATTCACTTGACTATTGAAAAGTAATAAAAATACATTTAAATGTATTTTAATGAGAAAGTGGCGTCATTTCCTTGGGATGCGTGCCTTTTGGCTTTATATGCAAACAAAGGAGAAATCAAACTCATTATTGATTATTGATTATTTGATATTTCCTCTTGGCTTTGCTGAGCGTGGGTTTTCTCTAAGACAAGGGTTTCAAGAATTTTATCTCTGGAGAACGATAACTCTTCACAGATCTGTAATTGTGAGATTGTGAAAGATCAGTTGAACGATTGCTACAACAGGGGCTTCAATTCAGAAGTTCTACAGCGCTTCAATGAGAATTTTTGTGCAGTATTCAATAGTTTCTTCAATAAAAGGCGGGACGAGTTGAGAGATTGGCTTCTTTCTTCATCAGGAGGTCTGATCAGCTTCTTGGCCGTACTTCTTGGTTGAGGACGTGATTTTCCTTTGTTTTGTGTAGCTCTTCAGGCAAGTGCGTGGGAGTTTTGGAGAAGAAACGCCTTCTTCTTTGAGGGTTTTGCATATTCTTCTTTGGCGCCTAGCTTGTTCCCTTCATCTGCTTCAGTTTTGGGCTGGAGGTTGCATTCTATTGCATCCTACGCTTGGAATTGTCAATTTACTCCATTCATGGCTGGCAATTGGACTTATTTTCTTAATTAAATAATCTGGAGCATTTCGGGTATGTCTGAAACATGCAATCTCATTGTTATGGTTATTTAATACCTTCTGCAATTTCATTTTGTCAATTCTAGTTCATATTTGAGTTCTATGAGCAATTATATGCTGCGCCCCCTTCTATTTCTCTCTATAAACTTTCTTAAAAAACTCAAAAGAACACAAAAAGATAATTAAAACAACAGGGGTTTGAAGAGGAGCCACCACTGTGCGAATGGGTGAGAGCATGTCTTCATGGCGGGAGCATGACATCAAGCACATTATGAAGGTTAAAGGACCTTTAGTACTTGTTTTGCATGCCTGTTTTAACAGTGCCTTTAGTTTTCCCTAGGGCATTACCATTGTTAGTGCAAACTATCCATTTTGTGGCTAGCACTACTTCTTGTGTTGTAAAGTTTGTATGGCCAAGTGTTTCTTTGTCTTTTATCAGGATGCTTCCCTTCCAAGGTGGAAAGCTTATCCCTTGTGTGTTTCCTGGTTTACCCTATAAGACCAATTCTAATGTCAATTATAATTTATTAAACCTTGACTTGGAAGGGAAAAGGCATGTTTAGTAAAAGATGTGGATTATTCATAAAATTTGTCATTAGAAAACAGTTTCCTACTTAGAAAAGGTCTCCTAGAAACAATTCTGTTTTTTTTTGGCTCAGTTGTCAAAGTTTGTCTCACGCTTATTTCTATAGGTTGGTTGGGAGAACATTAATACCAAAAGGGATACATCCACCATTCTTGCATTTTGTCAACAGAGACACAATGCAGACCATGTGCAAATTTGTCGTCATTCATCATCCATTTGCATTTGGTTTCTCTCCTCTCTTTTCATCGTTTTCACTCCATTTTTTTCATTTTTCATATCAAAAAGAAAAAGAAAAAAGTTATAACTTCAAAGTTGTAGAAATCTAAGGTGTTACAGAAAAGTGCAAGTGGTTAAGTTGATTGAAAAGAAGTTTTTAATCTTTTATTTATGAGGTTTTATTTATTTCAAGATTTGTATGGATTTATTATGCTGCTTTTTGATGGATAGTTAGGCTGTGCAAAGGAGGAATTATGTTTTCATTAAGCACCATTCTGTTGCTGGTACATTGCTCTGATTTAAAATGGCAGTTTAACAAACACTACAATATCTTTCTCATTTTATAATAAAATTTAAAAATTTAAAATATTTTGGAAAGTTGATGAAAAAGAGAACAAAACGTAGAAATTCTTTGAGAATACTATTGATATTTAATGCTCAGTTTGATGTGGAACATAGAGGCATTTGAATGGTCGTGAATTGTCAAATTAATATATATTTTTTTATTTTGTAATTTTCCAAAGAGAAGAAATAAGGATTTTGGAGCCATAATTGATTTTGCATTTGTAATTCTAATTGGATGCATTATTGGTAGAAATTGACATCAAAAGAAAAAGATTTATTGAAGGGGGCAACTATGAGACAAGCCAATTGTTGATATTGCAATACAAGAATAAAATCCTTATGTCAACACTAAAGGGGGGTGTTAAAAATTCTTAGTGCATGACAAAACAGTGTAATAAATAATAAATTAACATTTAGATGTCAGCTTTTAGTTAGTTATTAGTTATGTGTTAGTTGGTAGTTAGTGTTTTGGGTAGTTAGAAGGAAAAAAGGTTTTATAAAACCATTGTACTGTAATAATCTAATGTTGAAGACAAATGACTAAATTGTGTGATGCAGCCTTTGGCTCTCATGTGTTTCTCAAATTTTCAATAGCTTATTTGGAAAATCACTTTTGAATGGATAGTTGTTTCTTTAGGTTTAAGAGGATTTAGTGGCTTTTAGTGTGAAAGCATTTAAAAAACATAGAGGTCAATTTTTAGTAGTGGTTGGATCTGACAATGTCTATCTTGGCATTCTAGTTTTGGGCAATGGATAAGGGCATGTTTTAGGCCTCTTTAGTTTGTTTTATTTTATTTGTTGTTTTAAGATACATTTGTTTTAAAGTTTCTTTCTTTCCACTCTTTCTGCAGCTTTGAATAAGTTTGCTTTAAAATGATTCTTTGTGGGATATTTAATTAATATCCTTAAATCCTTAATAGGTCTTTATTGTGATAGTTGAAGTTGGGCTTGTACTGTAGAAACTATTGTTAAGTTGAACTAATAATGAAATTTATGTTTGTAATTTCACGAAGCAAATCAAAACAAGATTACATTTAGTCAAGCTTTGTATTGGTCAAGTGTGTTTGTTTAAATTGTAGCTTTGAATGTCGCATAACTGTTTACATGTTGAAATTGTGTGATGTTTACCTATTTAATTCTCTTGTTGATGTAGAGCTACTGTTCTCTATGTTAGCCAATAAGAAGTTGTGTTCTTTTGTACTTGAATTATCTGTTTTCCTTAATATTTGGAAATCTTGTTGCAAGACTTGTAAATAGTCTGGAGCATGCATTTGGGACAAAAACATAGGCATTTGGTAATTTTCATTTGTGTAAATACCCCATGAAATCTTGTATCATATGCATATTGTAAATTTTGTCAATAGATTTAGTTTAGGGTTAGTTTTAGGTTTAGTTAGGTCTCAGGGAGCTTCCCTTACAATTTGAAGAATAGTTCTACTATACACATAATTCCATTTTGTTGTTGTCTAGCTATAAAAAATTAAAACTCTAATAGTTTTTGGCGACTTTGTCGAGGAAACAAGATATAACAAGAGGAGCTTGTAGGTAAAAAATAATTTTGAAGTCTTTTCACCTTGGTTGATAAGGTATACATCAAATTGTAAGAGGTAAGGTTTCTTGAACTTGTCTTTCAAATGCCCATTCACGAACACTCAAGTGAAGGTTCATCTTCATTGATTGTAGGTGAACTCAGTAAAAATGTTTAACATTGGATTAAAAACTTCAAAATATGGGTGGTAATGCTTGCAACAATGATGATCCACTTTCACTTCCATTGCCTTGGGGAGCCAGCATTGGTCCCTTGGCACTTGCAATTCACCATGACTTCCCACAAGGCATGATAAAATTTTCCAAAATTCCATGATCACGACATGCAGTACCTTGATGAACATATTGCCACCTTCACCATGACTTGTAGCATTCTTGGAGTGGTACACGAAGATGTCATGGTAAAATTTTTTGTTGAAAACTTGGTTGGAGTAGCAATAAAACGGCTTCACCATCTTGTTTCCGGTTCCCTCACAAATTGGGAAATCATGAGGGAGATATTTTTTTCAGATTTCATTATAGGGGATGGTCATGTTGTTTTTGTCTTGCTATTAAATGTAAAGAAGGATAACAAGCCCATGTGAGAATTCATTGCAAGATTCAATAGTCATGTCAAAAGAATCAACACAAGTCTAAGACCTTTGCAGATTTTCTTAAGTTGCTTCATCAATGCCCTTCCATCTAAGATTGCCTTTTTGATCAAAACTTGTGAAATTGATGAGTTAGAAGAAGCCTAGACATGAGCAGTCAAGTTAGAAGATGACATGATTATTGCAAGTGAACTTAAGGACTCCATTAGGCCTATGGTTCACAGTTTGGTTGACCCTTTTTGCAAAGATTTGTGACCTGTGTAGCTAACATGAAAACACAATTTCAACAAAATGGTCTAGTGTAGTAGTATTAAGGGTATCTTCAAAGGATAACATAAATGATAGATTGAGACTACCTTCTACACTTGAAAGGGTTGCCTTGGAGGCACATCTGATGATATCATTAACAATTTTCTTTCTTTTTGTGAGACGAGCGACCACGATGCTCAACATTGTTTGGAGATGCATCGTATGATGTAGCTAATGGCCGCTTCTAGGTCAGAGAATCAAAGTTTTTTTTGGATAACCTTCAACATCTTCAAGATGAGCTTGATGGTGCCTCTATGATAGGATATTCATATATTCAATATGAACTAATTTGTGATGGAAAAGTAAATCCATTTATTGATTCTGCATATTTGTGGAATCAAATAACTATGAAAGAGGAAAGACCTAAAACAGGAAAGTAATTTAGGAGCATCCACGGGACAAGTCACCAATAGTGTCTTGTTTTCAAGAGACTGTCTTTCTTCCTTCATTGGAAAATCAAGAGGATGATCTAGGTTTCCTGTCTACCTCACAAGCCTTGCTTATTTTCAATGGAGAAGCACAAACTTCTATGTTAGAAGAAACTACATATCATTTATTTTTGAGGTGCACAAAGTTTTCCAAACATCCATAGAGAAAAGTGATGATTCAATTGTTTCCACTAAACCAGAGGATGATAACTATGTCATGGATGCTGTTCCAAGATGAAATAATGATGAGGTTTGAGATTGATGATGCTGGCAGCAGAGGAAAAGTATGGAATTGGCTAAGGCATGAAGCTATGAAGGGAAATGGTGACAATGATGGCCAGTTCCGCTTGATTCTCCACCAAGAACGTAAATGTGGCCTAAGTGAAGTTGACATACATTTTTGATGGCAAAGCCATAAATAATTTCCATTGGCAAATCTTCTGGATTGCTAAGCCAATGGATTTTTTTCACTAAAATCTCCTCCTAGCATTTAATTACAAAGTTGGTGCACTTTTCCCTTGGCAAAACCACTGCTGGTGTGAGCTTTTGATGGCTAAGCCATCTCAAAGTTCTGATTTTGGGTTAAGTGGTGGATGAACTCCTAAAATTCCTCTTTTGGGCTCAAGTATTGGCGATCTTCTCCTAGGTGCACTTTATGTGTGGCCAAGCCATCCTTTTCCTCCACCAAAATCAACAAAAATTGGCTAAGTCTTTAGTGATCTCCACCAAGGTATTAAGGACTGATATGTAGTGCACTTTTCAAGTGGTTTGACCATCAAAAAACTCTGCTCAAGCATGAAAAACCTGGCACAGATGTTAATAATCTGTGCCTAGTTTAAATGTAAGAGATTTCAAGTTATATAGGCACACTTATTCCTTAGCTATCTCATGTGAAATCCATGCCCAAGACGTAAGGAAACTGGAAAAGTCTTTAGTGATCTCCACTTGGGCAAGAAGTGGCGAAAGCTTTGCTTAAGACAAGTCATTATGCATGCACACTTTTTGAGTGGCTCTGCCACCTGTTTCCTCCGCCAAGGACAGCTAACAAGTGGCAGAAATTTCAGTGATCCGTGCCTAGCATAAAGGAAAAATGTTTAAAATAGATCAAAGTGAGGTGCACTCTTTTTGGTCATAAACCAACAAATGTTCCACCAAACATCATGAATAAAGTGGCAATGTTATTACTAAGTTCTGCCAGGGTTTTAAGAGCAGAACTCAGGCACATTTTTGGCATGGCATAACCAACCGAATCTTTCACCAGAGCACATTCTGAGTGGCTGAGTCATTAGTGAAACATGCTGGCATTTAGCAAGGTTTTAAGGACAAGTTCAGGCATGTTTTCCTTTGGCAGCACCACTAAATATCTCCACCCAGTCTTGAATCAGCCAACACTCTTTCCAGTGCCTAAGCTTGTAATGAAAAAATATATTCAAAGGTGGTGGCTCTTTTAATTTGTTTGGCCAAGAGCAAGAAATCTTTCTTTAAAACACTCAAATGCCTATATATGCATGCCATTCACCGGTCCAACTCAATGCAATTCACCTCTATTACTTTCAGCAGAAGCAAGGTCATTTGTTCACTCTTGTGCAGGTCTATACAGTAGTTTTCAGCAACATTGAAAAGGCTTTCAAAAGCAATAGAGGTGTCACAAGAGGAACCAATAAGCATTCTTTCAAATTCTCTTTCTTCAATCTTCTTGCAATGAAGAGGAATTCATCTTTAAGATATTGAGTTGTCATCATGGAAGATCTAATCATGGTGTTACAAGATCAAAGAAAGTCATTCAAAGCTTCCAAGTTTGAGGTTTCCAATTTAGAAGATTGGCAGTCTCATGGTCAAGGTTTTAGTGTTAGGTAGAACATTTGTCAAGTTTGGAATACAACTCTATTTTTGGAAACTGTTATTCTGAGCATGTTTGCTTTTTCATAGAATAGTGATAGGGGTTTGAGGATCCAACTTTCTAGTTTTAGAAAGTTTCTTTTTTCAGGGCAGTTGTTTCTTTAGATTTTAGAGGATATGGGGACTTTTAGTGTGAGTATTTAAAAATCATAGAGGTCATTCATGTGCAACTTGCTCTTTTAGGACCAGTTGCATCTAGTAGTGGCTATTCTTGGCATTCTATTTTTGGTTAATGGATAAGGGCCTATTTTTAGGCCGCTTTAGTTTGTTTTATTTTCTTATTTGTTTTAGGATATATTTGTTTTAAAATATCTTTCATTATACTTTTTTTATAGCTTTGGATAGGGTTGCTTTAAAGCTAAGTTACCGGTTTGGGTTTGGGGACGGGTGCAGGTACGAGAACCCGGTAGGTGGGTACGTGAAAATTGTTTTTAGGGGTTTGGGTATGTGTGTGTATATATATATATACAAAAAAAAAAGAGAAATATATAGAATTGTAAAACTAAATCATTTCATAGTATGATACTTGATCATTGATCAATGCCAAATGCCAAAGATAAATATTAAATGCCAATTGATAGTTGAAAATATTCAAATAAGCCATATCAAGTACCTGCACGTACTCGTAGACGAACCCGAACCAGGTGCGTACCCGAATTGGGTTCAGGGCTTGCAGGTACGAACCTTGCATCTATGCTTTAAAGCAATTTATTTTGGGATAATTAATATTCTTAAATCTCTAAAAGCTCTTTAATTGTTACCTATAAATAAGTGTTTTGAGCATATAAAATTGTAATGGTGATTGAAGTTAGGCTTATCCTATAGAAAATCTTGTTCAACTAAAGTGATGATGAAATTTACATTTGTAATTTTATGATTTAAATCAAAAGAAGATTACATTTAGTCAAGCTTTGTATTGGCAAAGTGTGCTTGTTTAAATTGTAGCATTGAATGTGGTTTAACTATTAATTTCTTGATATTATGTGGTGTCCATTTGTTTAATTCTCCCCTACTGATGTAGATCAATTGTCTTTATTTTAGCCAATTGGTAAGCATTCCTCTATTTACCCTTCAAATCTTTGTTTGCAATGAAATACCAATCTTTGTTTTAGCTAATAAGAAGTTGTGTTCATTTGTACTTGAATTATTTGTTTTCCTTAATATTTGAAAATCTTACTACAAGGCTTGACTATTAATAGTTTGGCACATGCATCTAGAGTAAAAACATAGGCATTTAGTAGTGTTCCACGGGGACATGTCCCTCCTTCTCCAAAACCCCACATTTTAGAGATAGAGATGTCCTTGGGACATGGGGACTTGGAGGGGACATTCCTCCCCTCCCCACCCTCTGGTTCCATCATCATTGCTTAAGACTAGGGATGTTTCTGGGATGTCCCATAGTTTGGGGACGACTTGGGGATTTCAAGATGTCCTTGAGACGTCCATGGGACTTCGAGGATTCTCCCAACCATCCCCAAGACTTCTAGGTGTCCCCCATGGCAAGAAAATGAAAAAGTCAATATTTTTTAAAAGTCAAAAAGTGTTTTTGTTTATGTGCCACAAACCCTAACCCTAATGGTCTATGGGCTCCATCCAAACCCTAAGCACTCACAAACAACTTATAAATAGGCATCTAACTTTTAAGCCTTACTTCAAATCACTCTTAAGTTTGAGAATTAGTAAGGACTTGGTGTTGTAAAAAAACATTGATAAAATTGTGAAAATGACATTGGCTATGAAGGTTTATGTGTATTTGAAGGCCTTAATTTTGTGCTTGATGGTGGGGGCTCTACCCCTCAACCTTGTCCTATATCGTGACAAGGAGCACATTAAGGGTGTTGCCCCTTGAACTCATTGGGGGCTTTGCCCCTAGACCCTCATGAGAGGTGCTGCCCTTCAACTCTACTAGGGGATTTGCCTCCAAACCTCCACCTACCATTGTTGATGTTCAATTCAATCATTGCCATGTTTTTGATGTTTAGTAATTTAAACTTTACTTAGTTTTCCAAAGTTTCATTTGTAATTCTTATACTTATTCTTTATACATCTTTTTATAACTAATTTTTGAAGTACCATATGTATTTGTGCTACCCTCCCTTGTCATCCCCTTGCCATCCCTATCCTTGAACTTAGGCCCTTGGTCCCCCCATCCCCGAAACTCGACCCACTGTCCCTTCATCCCCCCATCAGGAAACTTAGTAAAACATAGGCATTTAGTACTTTCCATTTATGCAAACCTCCCATGAAATCTTGTATAGTTTGCATAGTTGTAAATTCTATTTGTAGTTTTAGTTTAGAGTTAGTCTTAGGTTTAGCTAGGTCTTAGGGAGCTTCCCTTAGCAATTTAAAGAACAGTTCTTGTATACACAAAGTTTCATTTTGTGTTGTCTTTCTAGAGACAAATTAAAACACTAATAGGTAGCTAGCATAGATGGAAAACTAGGGGACTTGGTGGTGGGCTAGAGGTTGTTCTATTGGCCAATCTTTGGTAGCCATCACAAAATGTAACCTAGAGGGCCTTGGTCATGGGATAGAGGCTGTTATAGTGGTAGGCCATTGATAGTCTTTTTAGTGGATGACATAGAGAATATTAGTAATGGATTGAGAAGCTATCATGCTTGTGCAAAGGGAAATTCAAAATCAGTTAGGGTGTTAGGGCAGCAAAGAGTAAAGTGGTGCTGTCATTTTTTCCTTGACATGTGCCACTATCCTTTTATCCTTTTTATGTCATTTTCCTACCACATGGGAGTGGATTTCAAGGGAAGTTTGATATGGAGTAAAAAATTGCAGGGGGAAAGTATTTTCCAAGTTGGCATTCCATATAAGTAAATTGCAAAATGTTTGAGGAAGAATTGTGCTTTCTGTTGTAAATCTAGACATGTAATATTGTTTGTTTCTATTGTAAATCTGGCCATGTATTTTTTACAAGTTGGCATACCATTTAGTAAGTTGCGAAATGTTTAGGGAAGAATTGTGCTTTCTATCTGTAATGTCCCCTTATTAGAGACATAAAATGCACAAGATAAGATAAGGGATTTTGTATTTACCAATCAATTAACTTTTAAATGAAACTTGCCTTTAGGACCTACATAACAAACAAATACCACACAAAATCCTTGATCATAGTTAGATTAGATAATTCAGGTTGTACACATTAAGAATAAGGCAGATGCATTACTATCTAGTGCATAAAACACATCATAATTTGATATGACTTATTACTCTTGATCGGAATAGATCTTCGCCTTTTCCTCTTTCCTAACCTCATCGGCAGATGGAAGAATTACTGTGCCAAGGGCGCGTGAACGGTCTCCAATTGGACTCCCTCAAGGTTTCCTACTTGTCTTGGGACCGTCGATCAATTGACCGAATTACCAGCCTTTCCCTTCACAAACTTCCTATCCTTAGTGGGTACTCGCGAAAGGGAATTTTGGCCCGAAGTCTATTCTCATAGTAAAGTCATAATAGTTTGATAAGACACAATAATTGTTGTAAGCAACATTATTGTGGCCTTGACAAATAACATCCATTAATCTGCATATTATCTTACATTGTATAGTAGACTTTATAGAATGACATATATGCTTATTGATTGCAACAGTCATTTAATACACATTTACTTTCCACAATATATTTAATCGGTCTACAGATCTTCACATATTTATACATACATAGTATTGATTTTAAGATGTACGAGTCAGTTACTATGCTGTACTCACTGGCATAAGAATTTGAATTAAATTCCAGAATCTGCAGTGTTGCATAGACGGTGAGGATACTTACCTCTTGATCGGTGCCCTGTATTGGCCTTTCAAAACATGTTCTCTGTAATCTCCGATGGTCTCTTCTCTTCTGCGTATGATGATGATTCCCTGTCCAGAATACATAGTATTTAGAAAGATTGCATGGTTCCCTGATTTCGAACTTGATATATGTGCAACCGATTGACACAAGGCCAATTGCTCAACTGAGCGATCAAACAGGATATGTATAGAGAGATTAAGGATTCGATGCCCCCCTCTTCTTCCCCTTCAATCTACATATATATCTATTCTTATGTTCGTTGATCTTTCAAAAGAGTTATGACTCTTCAATGTGGAGACCATTATTGAAAGGTGGTGTCTGTTCTTTGTTTCTATTTGAACTAATTACAACTGCTCTCTTGTGATCGCACCTCTCACCTTTTACAGATCGCATCATTAAACAAGGCAACTTCTCTTAAATAAATCGCTGCAAACTAATCATTGTATAATCATTGGCTTATTATGTTGGTTGTCCACAAACTGATTCATTGTCTCTTAACAAATAGAATCGACACTTTTCCAGACATTATGGCTGCCCCGTATTATCTAATAAACCCGCTACATTCATATTACATTTGTTGGGCACATAGAAATTTGACCAACAAGGTCGAAATCACTTGATATTTATGGGTTCGATTTTCTGATTGAAATACCGTATATATTATTCATTTGATCTGATTACCATCGATTCTAATGATCATAGTTATCTTTGTTATATGCACTTTGAATAGATGTTGATGATTTGCCCAAACAAGGCGTTGAGTCTTCCTTCGAGGGATAGTCTAGTTCCGATCATCTTCATGAATTATCGGATCCTTCTCCATGTGGTGTTGATGATGTCTTCATATACAATTGGTCTACACCATTCTTTCTATTTGGTTTATGCTGACTCTCTGATTGGCTGAAGTGAAACATCTTTTTGCTTATTGATATATGATACTCTTTACTCTTGGTAGGCTTGTAATAGCTTATCCATGGAGTATATCATTTATAAAGATAATACAAGGAGCTTTCTGTTTCTTATTTCACTATTATATTTTTATTAATTTTATATATGTGTTAATATTCAGAGTATTATATTATAACAATATTTAAATTGTTAATATTTAAATTTATACTTTAATATTTGCATTGTCATTTATTTATTTTATTTATTTATTTGCATTTTAATGCTCGGGTTTTTAGTGTTGCAATTTCGGGGACATGACACTATCATAATTCTAACCATGTAATATTGTTTGTTTCATTTCCAACCATTTATTGTGATACTATGTGTGGACACACATATAAAGTGCAATGTTTGAGAATTGGAGAATTGGAATATACTCCATCTACAAATAATTTCATAAATAGAGTTGTTTTATTTTTCTTATCAAGAAAACAAGGAGATCAATGTGTCAAAATGGATATTGAGTATCCTTTAAGAACCTATCACGAAGAGCCTCAATACCTTGACCATTTGAGTGCACAAAATCAATGAACTTACTCATGACTATACCTCACAATTTTTGACCAGGGAAGAGTCTCATGAATGCTGCCTTGTACCCTTCAACCACTTCAAAACCTCTATTTGGAGGAAGCCTTCCTGGCTTAGAAAGAATCTGACTACTGTAGTATTTTGGAGACAATGCAAAGGCAAGAAGATGTAATGGAGTTGTCATTTTGTTCTATCTTTCTTCAACAATTGTTTGCACTTGTTTGAAGAAAGTCTCTTCAGGGTCTTGCTCTTTCGCATTTATAGTGCACTTCATCTCCTCAATCATTGAGTCGATGCCATCATATATCTCTCTAATGCATGGCTTGTCCATGTCAGTATAACAAGTCATACTCAAAATGGGCTCGGTGAAACTAAGGAGATACTCCACACAATCCCACCATGAGTCATTTAATATCATCCTCTCAATTTTGTTGCCCTTTCAGTGCTGCTTTGCCTCCATATAGATCAATTTTGGCTAATCACCATGCTAGAAAGTGTCTAACTTTCACAAGTCGTCTCAAGATGATTGTGTTAGAGGCAAAATGGGTCTCTGCAACCTATTACAAATTAAAATTTAAAAACAAACTTTAAAGAAGAATTAGAATACACAATCAAATTATGAAAATGTAAATATTACTTCACTTACCTTCAATAGCTCCAATTTTGAAAATGATCTAAAGATTCCTTGAGACATGTGGTGGTTGGTGATGAACATCTGGATGTCCTTAGCCTCTGCATACAATTATTTGATGCAATCAATTTTATTCCCAATCTTTTGTAGCATAAGATTGAGTGAGTGGATTGCACAAGGTGTCCAAAAGATATGTGAATATCGTTCCTCAACCAACAACCCTGCAACTCTACAATTCTTGGAGTTGTTCGTTACAACTTGAACAACGTTGCGGGGTCCCACTTCCTCAATGGCTGCAATGAGAATATCAGCAATAAATTGTCCATCTTTTATTTGCCCCTCACAATCCACGGCTTTCAAAAACATTGCCTCTTTAGGGGACACCGCTATGCATAGAAGCATAAATTTGCAAAAAATGGCAGGCTGGACAATTTTTTCCTCGATTTTTTGAAAAAAGCGTTGACCTTTTTCCACCTGAGCGTCAGCTTTAGGCATGTTTTGGAGGCGATTTTTGGGCCACTCATTTCTGCTGCTCGCGATTTCAAGCACCCGTGGGCCGCGATTTCTGCTACAAGCCTATAGGTAGGCATTTCATTGCCTTGTCTATGCATTGGCTCGTCTATTTTATCAAACAGACCACATTTCTAAACAGTTCACTGCCTTGTCTATTTTATCAAACACACCACATCTTTGAAATTGAGGCATTTTATGAAACAGTTCACTGCCTTGTTTATGCTACCACATTTTACATACATGTCTATGGTTACCAAACAATTCAAACAGTTCACTGCCTTGTCTATGCATTTGCTTGTCATGGTATTCCGTGAGATCACATTTTTTAAGGCATTTTATGAAACAGTTCACTGCCTTGTCTATGCTTACTATTATGCTTTGATAGATTTTTGCCAAGCATCCATAGCATGTTCAAAAGAACTTGTTTTAGGCTTTTAGCCATAGCAGCAAGGCAGTGAACTGTTTGATAAAATGCTTTGGTAGACATGTATGAAAAATGTGGTAGCATAGACAAGACAGTGATCTGTTTGAAAAAATGCCTCAAAGAAATGTGGTCTCATGGAATGCCATGACAAGCTAATGCAATTGACAACTGCTCCTGGTTATTAGTTATGCAATGTGAAGTAATTGCATAACTACTTAGGTTGACTTTGTCATCTATTAGCATCCAATTATTAGTTATGCAATGTGAAGTAATGCTTTGAGTTTGAAAGATGTGCAATGCAATGCAATCAACGATATGAATATAAACTACAAAAATCTATTTTCTACAATTCATTAGTTAAACTCTTTATTTTATTTGCTCTCTCTATCTCTATGCTATGGAAATGCCTTTCAATTTAAAAAAAAATAGTTTTTATGTTTTGTTCTACAATTTTTTACATTTTTTTTTAAATCTGATTTTTTCAAAAAATCTTATACTTCTGGTTTGCCGATTTTTTCCTCAAAAGATTTTTGCTACTATGCCGCTATGACATTGATCAAGGGCCGATTTTTTGAATCTTTCCAACCATCTGAAACAATGGACACACAGTTTCAATCCAAGAATCCCTTATGGGCCTCAATGAATCTTCAACCATTTTGACCTCTTTTTCCAATAAGGTGCTATGCACCTTCTCATAACCTTGGCCCTTGTACCCTTTTGGAGCTTCATTAACTATTTTCAACATCTCTTTCCAATATGGAGAGCAAACAACATTAAAGGCTATTCCATTTGCATAAATACATCTTGCTACTTTTTGGTCGGCAATGTCTCGACTCTCATTTTGAAATGCAAGTTTCAAAGGCCCCTTTGATCTTTTGTTTACAGTGGGTTGTACACTTTGATCTGAGGATGAGAGGTGGCCAAAAATGGCTGGTTTTCTACCACGATATTGGAATTAGATGGGGCAACATTCCCTTTGATTTTTGTTTTAATAAGAGGTGACTTGATTTACGGGATTCCTGTTCAACTGCTGCTTCTTGCTCCATAATGTATCCTATGATTGTCTCAGATGGAATACGTACATTGTTCTTTCTAGGGAAAGCTTTGATGCCTTTTCCAGGTATTCCACTCAAATGTGCTTTCACGCAAAAATATGAACTAGAATATTGAACATCACATCCATTGCATTTCCAAATATAACCACCACCACCTGGAACCTGTTGTATCATTTCAACATACTTCCATAGAGGAGAATTCGGATCTGTTTTGAACGTAGGGTGAATTGCGGAGGTAGAACCAGTTGACATTGTGATTCCTATGGCAATTTTTTTTGCAAACAACACATTCAAAACAAAAACAAAAAATGATTTATAAAACCTAGCTCTTTTGAATCTTTCATACATTCATAGAAGAATGGAAAAAACATAGATAAAATTAAACAAAACAAAGTTTCATGCTTGTAAAACAAAAAAATGGAAGAAAAAACTCAAAAAAAAAGAAAAAAACTTACCTCTTTGCAAAAATATTCTTCTATAATCTTCGTGGCAGCCAATGAATACTTGCAAATGTGTAGGAGTGACAATGCAATTGTTTGTAGAAGCTTCAATGGTCAATCTTCAACTCCCTTTGTCGATCCAACAAGCAAAAATGAATGCTCAGCCTCTTGGAATGAAAGTGCTTGTTTGCAAAACAAATGAAGTTCTTTTGGTGTTTAATGTCGATTTAGAACTCACTTTTAGGGTTCCATTGGGCACTGGTCAAAGTTAAAGGGAGAAAACAATTAAAAAAATGCAAAAAAAGAGTTGTCACATCGCCTAGGCCGCAGGTTTTGCTTGGTTCCGGTCGGGTTTGACGGGTTTGAATTGGGTTCGCTTGGGTTCGACCCAGAAAAACCATGCCCCCAAAAGCAAAACCCTAGTAGAACCCACTGTCGAACCAGTCAAAACCGAAACTAGGTTCGAACTGGCCCAGAACCAGAACCAGAACCAGGTTCAAACCAAACCCAAATTTGCCTCTCTGATGCACGAACCCGGTAACAAAGATTAATAAAGTTGAAAATCTCTAACATTCTACCAAGTTTGCAGGACAAGGACAGCAGGGGATGGTGGGGCGTGTTTCTAGGATGGCTTTTTTGGGAGGCCATTTTTTGGAGATGGCAATCAAAAATAGGGAAAATTTAAAAATATAAGAAATTTCAAATATTCATATGATAAAGCATTTGCCATAATCATTATATAACCACAGTAAAAGGTGGGACATGCCAATACTAAACAAATTATGACCGTTCTTCAATCTCCAATCTGTAAAAAAGCCTTAAAACAGTAATAAAGTTATAGACAATGAAAATTATCTCTCATTTCCTTTAGTCATTTCTTTTCAAGTTGTTCAATTGTGTTTTGGCATTGCTCTAATGGCTAATCTTCTCATTTACTGCCATTTTTGAGGACTGCAAAGAGTTTTGTTTTGATTGTAGTCATCTCATGGACTGGGGTCTTCTTGCTCTTTTGAGCCTCTTTTCTCTGCCTTTTTAAAAATAAATCATGGGATTTTTTCACATGTGATAAATGATCTAGCAGAACTGGTCAACTTTATTGCATGGATATATATGAGTAACAGAGAATAAGATATTTGAATAATCTCATGCCTTCAGGAACTCTGCATGTCCTATGTTACTTGCTTACAATTTGCTTTTGTGGTGTATTTTCATCAAGAACCTTAAAACTTTTTGATAGAATATACATTGCCTTTTCCATCTCTTCTGAAATAATAAGAGGTAGAGCAAGTCCAACAGTATTTTCTTTACCAGCAGTTAGAACCAGGACATAGCATGCAGAGCAGCATCAGCTAGAGGTGAAGGAAAACATCAAGCTCAATACCTGCAAGAAGGCCTGAACCACGGACATCTTTGACATGAACATTGTCAGTTTTTTGGTTAACAATTATTTTAAAAATTGCCCTTTCCTAGCTACACTTTCGAGGAACCCAATTTCTTGAATTCTATCCAACACTGCAAGAGCAGCATGGCAAACAAGAGGCTCACCATAAAAGTTACTTCCATGGTACCCAACGCCTATAGCTGCAGCCACCTTTTCTGTTACAAGAACAGTACCAATTGACAAACCTCTTGCCAATGGCTTTGCCAAAGTCATTATGTCTGGCCACATATCATATGCTTGATCTGCCCAGGGCTGTCCTGTTCGGCCCAACCCACATTGAACCTGAAAAACTGTCAATTAGAGACTTTGCCCTTTCTTTCCCTCCATTTTTGTGTGTTCTTTTGTGATGTCCCCTTTTGGGAATTACCCTAAATCTTGCCCTAGATTCACAAATATAATGTAGTTATGGTTATAACTTACCACTTGAATGCTTCAAGCAAGATAAATCTTGGTTTAGATCTTGCAACCATGTTAGATAATATCGGAAATATAATTCATATGATCAGAACATGATAAATGCCTTATCTATTTAAGCTATACAAAATACATAACTACCAATATCCATAATGTGTAGTGGAAGTTTTAATCATAATAGGAGTTGGATGAGACACATGATAAGTCTGCTCGAAGCCATCCCCACTAAGCCCAAGAGTGGACATTCACCCTCTTGGCCCCAAGTGGCAAGCATGTTGGACATCCAGCTAAGTTACCGATTCGTTTTTGGATTCGGGTACGGGTACGAGAATCCGGTACGGGATTCGGTGAATTTATTTTTTGGGGTTGGGTACATTAATACAAAAACATATAAAAATCAGAAATATATACATATTTGCAGCAGTAATTAAGTTCAGAATACACCACCATATTAATAGTCAAATAACATAGCAAAAATACACCACCACTTTATACTCAAATGTCATGATATAGAATTATAAATTAAAGTTCAAACTTCAAACATAATAATTGCAGCAAGGTCGATGTGGGGAAGTGCAATGTGATAAGTGCAGCAAGGTCAATGTTCTCTGCTGTCTTTGTTGTTGGATTGCTGTTCCTAATGATGATGTACAGGTCCTCCAAAGCCATCTGATGAAAATTTTGTCTTTTTGGCCTTTTCAAAATTTATTTTGGAAGTAGTAATTGCGCTGGCTGCATATTACAACAAAATCCAATCAGTGCAAAAGACTTAACTAGTCATGCTTCCAAACCAACTTTTGCAATACTATAGTGCCTGTTACACACAAACCTCATTTATATGAACAACTTGCACATTAATCCATCATTCCCCATAAATGCAACTAGCAGACCATGACTTGTGCAATGCGTAAATGATTGCTTATGTTCTCATATCGTTTTGTTCTTTAGTGCTTGCTAATTGTGTGTTGTCTTGGGAACAATCATAGTCAACACATTGTTTCTATCTTGGCATTCATGCCCTCTTTTTTCTTTGCTTTCTGTTTTCTCAGTTGTTAAATCATTTTGCAGTTGCTCCTTTGCAATGTATCTGCTGTTTGAAACCATCAAATGCAAGCATACATATTTCCCCTATGAATGTAGTTGGTTGTCCCTATCATTTTTGTATTCAGAAGCACATCTACATTTATAGAAGTCCACAAGAGTCACAAACTTCCAATATCCATCGGAGGCAGGAGTGGAATCAATATTTTATTATTTAGAAGTCAACTTTAAGTCAAAAAAATAATTAAAAAAATGCAAAAAAGTCACTTTTTCTGTGGCCTGGGCATTCACGTAGCTAGATTCGGTCTGGGTTCAAATCGGATTCGCCTTTTTCGAATCCACAGAGCACTGATCGTACCTTGCTCGTATCCGCAGGCTGAAAAACGTATCCTGTGCGAATTGTATCATATCCCTACTGTATCCTGAATCCGTATCGTATCATATCTGGGCTCTATTAGGGATGAATCGGTAACTTAGACATCTAGCATATGGTCTACTTAGTGGGTAAACTTGTATCTGCATTCCCTATTCATGTTGCCTTTATCCATCCTTCTTATGATTTGTGATTTCCCCAATAATCAACCATCGTAGAGGTTGGAAAGGAAATTGCAATAGGGTGCCCGGAAATCCCCCTATCTAAGCCCAAGAGCGGACACTCACCCTCTTGGCCACAAGTGGCAGGCACATTGGACATCCAACATGTGGTGGTCTACTTAGATGCTGATCTCGTATCTGCTCCCCTTCCTTGCATTCCCTCTTCTCCTCCCCATGATTGCTTAGTGTAAATCAAACGAATCAGAATCTATTATCCTCATTTATATTACAGAATCATAATTACTTATAAGACTCAATAATTGCTGCAAGCATCATTATTGCATATATATATAAAATTATTTCTAATTGATTTCCATTTACAATAATTACTTTGGCATGAATATATATATATATATATATTTGTAATTATATTTAAACTTACTAATATATTTTATTCTTCTTTTTCATCTGCTGCTTTTCCAGATTTCTCACTGAACAATATATTCCTTCCCCTTGTTAGTTTTTAGATCAGAAATGTCAACAAGCAGAAAATGCAACACAATGAACAATGAACACAGTGATTACCCTGGGAAAACCCTCCTACTCGAGGGAGAAAAACCCAGCAAAATGATCTCTTATATATGAGAAGAATAAGTGCAGAAAACTGCATACAAATCAGGCCCTAGACAAGGCTGAGTCTAATATAATGAATAGAGACACTTCTCCTTGAAGTAAATCTGATCCTCTTGAATGCGAATCTTGAAAACACAAATGATGACACTTCTTTTAGAATCGAATCTGCTACTAAGAATGGCGAACTGCTGCCGAAGTGCAAATTTGAGTTGAATGAATTGATGATAAAATGAGAGGACTCCATCCTCTATAAATACCAAACTAGGCGGCCTTCTCTCTAGGGCCGACCTAGAACAAATATATTTTATTTATAAAAGATGAAGGCCGACCTGCCTTGAGCAAGATATAATTAGGAGAAAATATCTCCCGCCGCTACAACACTAACACTCCCTCTTAGCTAGGGAGGTATTTTCCATATATCCTCGTCATGGAGTCTCTCAACATGACGCCCACAATGGCTACACCCATTTGTGGAAAACCACATCTCAGTCTCAGAGACGTACAAGAGTTCATCATGGAGTCTCTCAACATGATGTCCACAATGGCTACACCCATTTGTGGAAAACACATCTCAGTCTCAGAGATGTACAAGGGTTCATCATGAAGTCTCTCAACGTGATGTCGTCATGGAGTCTCTCAACATGATGTCCACAATGGCTACTCCCATGTGTGGAAAGAAACACATCTCAATCTCAAAGATGTACAAGGGTTCATCATGGAGTCTCTCAACGTGATGTCATCATGGAGTCTCTCAATATGACGTCCACAATGGCTACTCCCATGTGTGGAAAGAAACACATCTCAGTCTCAGAGATGTTCAAGATATCCTTGTCATGGAGTCTCTCAACATGACGTCTCATCTCAGTCTTAGAGATGTACAGGATATCCTCATCATGGAGTCTCTCAACACAACGTCTCATCTTAGTCTCAGAGATGAACAAGGGCTTGCACCTCATATTTCTCTGTCTCAGAGAAATATACACTACAAGGGCTTTCACCTCATATTTCTCCGTCTTAGAGAAATATACATTACAACAAATCTTCATGATGATGTGACTCCCTCTGAAACTCCAAAGTATTTGCATCAACCTCCTAACCTCCTTGTCCAAGATTGCTTGCAATGCTTTCCTTTAGAGGAATGGTTTCCAACGCACACCTTTGGCACTACTGAC
The DNA here is from genome assembly GCA_007258455.2 of Sequoia sempervirens. Taxonomy (NCBI): domain Eukaryota; kingdom Viridiplantae; phylum Streptophyta; class Pinopsida; order Cupressales; family Cupressaceae; genus Sequoia; species Sequoia sempervirens. Next base: position 42,489 of record VDFB02341493.1, read on the forward strand.
TTGCGAGAGTCCAGGACTGTCCTCCTCGACCTCATCCTAGATCACCTTATTCTGAAAAGGTTTGCGGAGCTACCAATGTCAAATCCAGATTGACTGTCTTGTGCAATTCTGTTGTCTGCAGCTGAAGAGGTCTTCCAAGGACTTTAGCACCTGGCCTTGCAACACTGCAACCCACTTAGCTAACACCTTCTCTTCTTCTCAGTGAGTCACAAAACTCCCTCTTGATCCCTGCCTCAAAGATTGCAAAGAAATCCTCTGGAAGTGAACTCCCCTCCATTGACTGATCTCAGAACCTTAATCCTTTTCCCGAACATGCTCTCAACTCGTGCCTTGAATTCTCAGAATTTAACTCCCTCTGAATGTCATTTCTTCCTCTTTGAAGTAGTTGATCGCAATGACAATTTGTATAGGTTCTCCGTTGTTTATTGTCTTCATCTTTCTCAATCTTCTTTGTTGATGCAAACTCTCCATCCAAGGCTGATCCAACCTTGTTCCCTCGAGAGATGTCTCTAGAGAAGAATCATGAGAGTTATGCGCCACCAACTTAGTCCCAAGGCTGCAAGCTATGTCTCTATGTTCATTTCTTCAACCGGCATGACTTCCTCACAGGATGCATCAAGCTCTTCCTCCCTTGAATTCCTTATGCAATCTCTCATCATCCTTTTGCTCCTCGATCTGTCCTGGAAGCATCTTAGAGAGATTAATCATAGTTCATAGAATCAAACTACCCCGAAGAGAAATATACAGACCAATGCTAGAAACATACATGATTCACTATTCCCAATGTTATTGCATGAATTATTATTAACTACATAAAATTCATGATCATTATTTAGGGTACAAACATAAAATACTTATCTCTTTATGTTGGTCAATTCTACAGATGCAGTCAAACACTTGTCTTGCAATCTCTTCCCAGCTGTTAAATGTTTTCTCTTTTGTTTGTTTTGGATTTGTATGAAGTTGGTGATTCATAAGACCTCCAAATACTTCTAACTAAATGTGCAAGCTGTTAATGTTTACATGCAGCGTTGTAGCAACTTCCAGCGATATCTTTCCTTGAAGAAATTAGATTATAGCTAAAAGCTATCTAATTTATAAAGATCTCAAAAGGCACGAAGTCATTTCGATTTACTAATGAAGTCAAACATTAAATAATGTTCATTATTTATTTATCAAATATCATTTATTATTCAAGAGGTGCGATTTATTTAAATCAGACGACTTCTCTTATTGGCGCGATTTTTTAAGAGGAGACGACTTTGCATGAGGCCGACATTGTATATTGAAAGGTCACATCCTTTGGATTGATTCTATTGACATCTATATAAGGAGATCTAAATTATTCATATCACATCGATTATCAAGCAAGTTCGCATTATTCCTTCATTGAAGTGCGAATTCTTTCAAGAGCAGATTGTGAATTTCTCTAAGTGCAGATTCAGTTTACAAGGAAGGGCAGTGTATCTTCTGTTATTGCATCTAGAGTTGATGCTGGATATTGGCCTTGTATTGGCCTCATTGTAAAAAGAATTATTGCCATTATTTATATACAAAAGAGAGATCTTTGTTGCTGGGTTTTTCTCCCTCAAGAGGAGGGTTTTCCCAGGATATATGCTGTGTTACTGTGTCTGTTTTTGAATTAATTTTCTGTGCACTTATCTGATCACTAAATTTAACATGGTATCAGAGCGGGTGTGAAGAAAGATCGTGATTAGATTTGTGCTTTCACAGCTTTATTATATTCTTTGTTGAAAGTTTTTTTATCTATCTTCACAACATTCAAAATGGTGAACGGATTGAAGATCGAGGATAGACTCGATGGAGCTTCAAACTACACCTCATGGAGATTCCGAATCATGCTTACATTGGAGGAGAATGATTTGGTTGAATTTGCGGAGACCAAGGTTCCCGAACCTGAAGAGGAACAAGAAAAGCTGCAATGGAGGAAGAAAGATATCAAAGCAAAGAAGTTATTAGTTGACTCCGTTAAAGACCACATTGTCCCTATCATCTCTAAGATGAAGACTGCAAGGGAGATGTTCAAGTCTTTGGAAGAAATGTATGAAATTAACAACACCAGCCGGGCTCTTGCGCTGAAGCAACAACTCCATCATGTGAAGATGTCAAAAGGAGAGACCGTGATTGCCTACTTCATGAGGATTGCAGATTTGAGAGATCAGCTCTCCACTATTGGTCATATGGTTGAAGATAAAGATTTGACAATGCTTGCACTCAACGGTTTGCCATTATCTTGGGAGTCCTATATTCAAGGAATTAGTGCAAGGTCTAAACTTCCGAAGTTTGATCGTTTGAGGGCTGACTGCATCCAAGAGGAATCAAGGTTGATGGCTAGAGGTGTTGGCCCAAGTTCTTCTAATCAAGAAATTCATGTTCTTGCAGCCCAAGCTTCGAAGAAGAAAGGAAAAGGTGGAAAGAAGGGACACTTCAAGAGGAATCGTGATAAAGGAAATGATAATGCTTCCCCTTCCAAGAAGAAGCGAGATTTGTCTAAAATTCAATGCTTTAGGTGTGACAAGTTTGGTCACTTTGCCAAACATTGCCCTGACAGACCTAAGCATCAAGCCTCCGTTGCAGATGTAGAGAATGTTTCTCCTCAGAAGGATGAATATTTGTTTTGTTCAGCCTTGTCAAGCAATGTTGCCACCGATACCAACACATGGTTGATTGACAGTGGGGCTTCTCGTCACATCACCGGATTCAAGGAGCACTTATCAAATTTGGTGAAGAAAGACTCTTTGGAACAAGTTATCATTGGAGATGATGCTAGCTACACCGTGAAAGGGATTGGGACCTCTACTCTCCATTTGGATTCAGGTATCACACTTCAGTTGAGCAATGTTCTTTATGTTCCGGGGATCAAGCGCAATCTCATCTCTATTTCAGCCCTAGAAGATAAAGGATATCAAATTGCCTTCTCAAAAGGCAAAGTTCTTGTATGGATGGAGAACTCTAGTTTCAAAGATGCTCGAGTTATTGGAGTGAGACATGAAAGTCTCTACAGGGTCTGCACTCGTCCTCTTCAAGCATTGGTTCATGATACTTCTTCTCTATGTGATCTTTGGCATCGAAGATTGGCGCATCTACACTTTCGTGCTTTGCCTATTATGGAGAAGATGGTGACAGGTCTACCTAAGTTCGACAAGGAGCATGAAGGCACTTGCAAGGGTTGCGCTCTAGGTAAGAATGTAAAAGCCTCTTTTCATAGTAGTGAAAGTAGATCTAAGAGTATTTTAGATCTCATCCATTCAGATTTATGTGGTCCTATGTCTGTTCCATCTTCAAGTGGATTTTTGTATTATGTACTGTTTATTGATGATCACTCTAGGAAAACTTGGATTTATTTCTTGAGGTCTAAAGAGTCTGAGGAAGTATTAGCTAGATTTAAGGAGTTTAAAGCCTTAGTAGAAAACCTTTCTGGTAAAAGAATTAAGGTCCTTAGATCTGACAATGGTGGTGAATACACCTCTGGTAGTTTTCTAGCCTTTTGTACGGATGCAGGGATTAAGAGGGAGTTCTGTGTTCCCTGTAATCCTCAGCAGAATGGTGTTGCAGAAAGAAAGAACAGGACAATCATGGAAGCAGCAAAGGCCATGATTCATGATCAAGATTTGCAGACTTTCTTATGGGCAGAAGCCTCCAGGACAGCTGTATATGTGCAGAACAGAAGTCCTCACAAGGTCTTGGAGAATATAACTCCAGAAGAGGCCTTCACAGGGAAGAAGCCTGAAGTTAGTCACTTAAGAATCTTTGGATGTCCTGTCTATATCCATGTTCCGAAGGAGAAGAGAACTAAGTTGGAGCCCTCTGGCAAGAAGGGCATCTTTGTGGGCTACAGTGAGACATCTAAAGCCTACAAAATCTACATTCCAGGACAAAAGTTGATTGAGATCAGTAGGGATGTTACTTTTGAGGAAGACATTGCATTTAGGAGATCCAAGGGCACTCACATGGAGATCAGTAACGAAGAGTCTCCTTAGGATATGGAAGTTGACCATGCTCCTGAGTTTCAGAGGGAGACTGTTGAACCAAAAGAAGATGCTGATCCTGTTGAACCCTTGGAGCCTACTGATGGGCCTACTGACATTGTCATTGGAAGAAAGAGACCTCTATGGGCTAGGCGTACTATGCAAGAGGCAGAAAGTTTTGCAGCCCCTAGAGGCACATTTAGAGAAAGTAAAAGGCCTCATAAGTTCTTCAATTATGTTGTCTTAATGAGTCAGATTATTGATTCAGAACCTTCATGTGTTGAAGAAGCATTCAGTCATCAGGTTTGGAGAGATGCAATGGCAGAGGAGTATCAATCAATTCTGAAGAATGATGTTTGGGATATTGTTCCTAGACCTAAGAGCAAATCAGTGGTATCTTCGAAATGGCTCTTCAAAATCAAGCATGCTGCAGATGGGAGCATTGAGAAGTACAAGGCAAGATTTGTAGCTCGAGGGTTTTCTCAGAAAGAGGGAGTTGATTACGAAGAAACATTTTCTCCTGTTGCCCGTTACACTTCTGTCAGAACCATCATTGCCATTGCTGCATCGAAAGGATGGAAGATTCATCAGATGGATGTGAAGACAGCATTTCTCAATGGCGTAATTGAGGAAGAAGTTTACATTGAGCAACCTTATGGTTTTGAAGTTCATGAGGAGTCACATGTGTGTAAGTTGAAAAAGGCTTTGTATGGTCTTAAGCAGGCTCCTCGTGCTTGGTATGAAAGGATTGATCGGTACCTATCTAGTTTGGGCTTCCTAAAGAATGATGCTGATTCGAATCTCTATTTCAAGGTAATCAATGGTGATGCACTAATATTGGTTTTATATGTTGATGATTTGATCCTTACTGGAGAAGATCACCTGATTCTCGAATGCAAGAAGGAGTTGACTTCAGAATTTGAGATGAAGGACCTTGGGCTCATGCATTACTTCCTTGGTCTAGAAGTCTGGCAGAAACCAGATGAGATGATTCTAAGTCAAGGAAAGTACACCATTGATATACTTAAGAGATTTGGCATGATGGATTGCAAATCCATGTCTACACCAATGGAGACCAACCTTCATAAGTTGAAGGAGGCTCCAGCTAATTCAGACTTGGTGGATCCTACATTGTATAGACAGTTGATTGGGTCTTTGATGTATCTGGTGCTGAACTGATATTTACTATCTGATGAGTACCTGCTTGATTTATGTGTGATCGAAGACGAATACATCTTATTGCAACTTAAACATATCTGAGATACTTGCATTAGCCTGATTGGATATAGGTTGAGTATACGCCGGATCTGGAGCTTAGAGTTACATGGTTTCTGGTCGATTAGGCGAGGTGTGTCCGCAGTCGGAAGTACCTTTGGTTACTTCGGTTGCGTTCTGCTATGATTTCACAGTGCGTGAGGCGATCATCTGGCAACGTGAGTCTGGCCCAGAGGCGAGAGTACATTACGCTTGTATAGAGCTTCGAAACTGATGTGGCCGTAGCTCCTTCGGAGATTGTTTGGACAATCAATGGAGTCTACCATCATCCATTGTGATAATCAAAGTTAAGCGTGAAGCTTTACTACTGTCAATCGTGTTTCATGACGAGCGAAGCATGTAGGATCAAATTACCACTACATCGAGAATATGGTACTTTCTGAAAATTTCGGTTGAAATTACATGTCGGCCTTACGATGAAGCGGTCGTGAGATATTCTCACAAGCCTCTCTCGAGGATAAAAGTTTGTATACTTCGGAATAAGCTTGGTATGGTGGAGAATCAGCCTTGACTGAGAAAGAGTCTCAGTATCAGTGAGCCTTTCTATCTTTTACCATAGTATGGTTGTAGCCATTATGGTAGATATCGTGTTGAGGCGATATCCAATATCACATTGAGGTGATATCTATCTTTTACCATAGTATGGTTGTAGCCATTATGGTAGATATCGTGTTGAGGCGATATCCAATATCACGTTGAGGTGATATATATCTTTTACCATAGTATGGTTGTAGCCATTATGGTAGATATCGTGTTGAGGCGATATCCAATATCACGTTGAGGTGATATTTATCCTTTACCATAGTATGGTTGTAGCCATTATGGTAGATATCGTGCTGAGGCGATATCCAATATCACATTGAGGTGATATTCCTTTGTTCACCATAGCATGGTTGTAGCCATTATGGTTGATATCATATTGAAGCAATATTTGACATCACGATGAGGTGATATGTCTTGAGCAGCTGGAAGTGTGCTCCTTAGCTGAGAGGGAGTGTTAATGTTTAAGCAGCATCGTAGCATCTTCCAGCGCATTCATTCCTTGAAGAAATCAGATAATAGCCAAAGGCTATCTGATTTATAAAGATCTCAAAAGGCACGAAGTCATTTCGATTTACTAATGAAGTCAAACATTAAATAATGTTCATTATTTATTTATCAAATATTATTTATTATTCAAGAGGTGCGATT
>VDFB02341494.1:0-32342 GCA_007258455.2 Sequoia sempervirens
CACCACTTGATACAAAGGTATGTATGTGTGTACACACATGCACAATTTAAACTTGTTTAAACTTTAATATTACTTGTTTTACTTAAATGGTAGATAGTCCTAATGTACACATTTATGTTATATATATATATATATATATTGTAGAGGGAGTTAGCTCATGTTACACCGAGTCTGAGGACGGACCGTGTACGCAGGCGTAATTTGGTTGATGTGACTAATGTTAGTGGACAGGTGAGTTTGAGTTTTTAAATCATGTACCCATGTATATATATAATTTGTACACATGTATATAGATATTTAACATTATTCCAATTTGGCATAATATAATTAGATTGTGTACATGTCTTGTACTATCTCCAGGGCTCGGTGCATCCATCAGAGCATGATTCTCACTCAGAGGGTCGTTCAATTCAGAGTCGGCATGACAACTCTGGTGGAGCCTAAGTTAATTAATAGGTAAACAAGTTGTTGGTACAAAATGCAATGTTTATTTTATGTTTTCACAATAGCTGCTCAAAATTTTGAATGAAACATGTTGGTAATTTATCTTGATTCTAACTCTTTGGCACATTTCTTTTTCTAGGCTCTATGTACGAGGAGTCATTCTTGGGTACAAAAGGTAAATTTGCTAAGATTCTACTTTTTATGTGTCTCTTGAGATTGCTTAAGGTATGTTCAAATAGTTTGCAAAAGTTTTCTATGATGGCCTAACTTCTTGAATAACTTGTGAAAACTTGAAATGAGTCATGATTACTTGGGATTAATGGTAGGTTTGTTGAGTGTAATGCTACTATGATATGATATGTTCAGATACCAATTTGTAATCACTACTCTTCCTAGTTTATATACATACATATTATATACCATATGCTTTGATACGAATGTGTACAACCTTCATGGTGCCATTAACTGAAAACTCATGAAATGCTTTACATCACTGACCTTTATGCTTGCATTGTATTATTTTTCCCCTGTGACTGCACTTTGTGGTCATTATCAACTCTTGATGTTCTTCCTCCTCTTCAATTTCACTGTATCCTTTCTTATCACCTTGCTTCACTTTGCAAAGACACAATTTTGGTTTTGTAGACATTAATCCAATGAAAAAAAGGCTTGGATGCTATAGATGTTTCAAGTAAATAGTGTAACATCTTCAACTATCAAGGACCTTGATGAGATCGCAGTCATTAAAGAAGATTATCATTTGGACTGTACATTACATCACAGTCATGAAGAATGTCAAGGCTGACACAAAGACATTACCTTACCTTTTAGCCATTGGCCATTTAAAATGAAAAGAGTTTTCCTTTAAGCATATAATATATATGACTCATTCACCATCTTTAACAGTCCATGACTGTCCTTATACTCTCATTGTTACCCTCATCAATTGTCTTTAGTTTTCCATGCATAAGGATTGACAACACCTTAATCAAGACTGTCTTGCATAGCTTGTACTGCTCAGATCATTGTAGACTGTCTTCTAACCTCTGATGATATGAGACAACCCCTGCTTAACTGCCTCTTTGGTATGCAGCCTCCATGAAACTAATGCCAAAGTCATCTTGCATAGTCCATTACCTTTTCACTGTGCTCTGTGTATGATTAGACTGTCATGTTGTTGCTTCCTTCGGTTGCCTTTATATGCATCATAAATAACCCTTTACACCTGGCGGCTGGGTTAAGACTTCAACTTCCTTATCTAATTCAACCTTCTTGGCCTTAGCATTGGCATGCTTCTCATTCATGAACATTGGTGAGGACTGTCCCTATATTCTCATGGAGATTGTCCTCTAATTGACAATAATGTATAATAGACAAACTCAGATCTGCTAGCCGTTTCTTTAAACTACTCTTGGATATGCTTGTATTGCAAAGAATGTAACCCAATAATGAGGACAGCAGATGAAAAATCTTCATCTCCTTCCTCCTCTGATGTGTCTGTCATTTCTATTTCATTGTCTTGAATGGCCTTCAATATACTATCTTAGTTCAACTTGAAACTACTATCCCTTGATCACTATCATGCACTTGAAATACTTGAATTTCATAGCTATGACCTTTCCTCTATATCCTTTTGATCTACCAAAATAAAAGTCTTCCTTTTTTTTTAAAGGATCCTACTACTGTCAACAAGGAAACTCTTATGGTAAACCATAGTAAATCCCCTATTAAGATTGTGAAAAGCCTTGTCAAGAAAACAATAGTAAGGTAGTCATAGGCCAATAATCACAGTCATCATGAGCTCTAGAAGTCAGTCTATAGAAGTGTAGATATTGTCTTATAAAGAACAACGTTACAATGGTAAGGGAAACAATCTAGATGAAGAAAATGACCTTGGTAATCAAGCACATGGCAGCCAATGAAAAATATTGAAGAGGGCAGTCATGTATAGGGTTTTAAGGAGACAAGTTGCTCTCGCCATTGGATAGCTTGATAGAGCTTGGAAGGCAATATGGTGATCTTGAGAGTAATTTAGAAATGAAAAGACTCATAGGAAATATCAAATGCTATGTTTACTTGTGGATTTCTTGCTACCAAAGACCACATAGTGGATTTACAATAGAATAACATGAAAGTCATAGAAAGGTGCAGTTCAAACTCAAAAGATTAGTATGAAAGAAAGTCCACAGTCTAAAAAAAAGTGACAATGCTCAAAAGAGGACAATGGTAGTTAAAAGTGGCATGTTGAATGAAAGTATTGTTGGTTAAAGGTTTAAGTTTACAATACAGGGAACACATATTTCATGTTAATCTACAAATGAGTACATCATTGGCTCACAAAGTGATAGTGAAGAAATCCCTATAAAATGTCAAAAACCTTATCAAAGCTTGTGTAGTTCAACACAAATTTTTGATTATATACTCAATTTTTTATGTTTCATTCATTAACTTGATTTATGCGGGACTGAAGCAGTGAATTTTTCACAGTGACATGGTTTATGAATAGTTAAAATACCATTTGTTCAGATTGAATGCAAACACTTGCAAGCATAGTTATAGTGCAAATAAGGAGTAAGTACACTAAAGTTAAGAAGATAAAAATCAACAAAATGCAATGGATAGTCAACATATGACAGAGGAAAAATGGAAATTTTACAAGGCAAATGATTACTCTTGATGCTATGGTATACACCTTGCAATTGGTGAAAGGTTATAATAGAGGAAGAGATATATCAAAGTGCATATGGGTGAAATGAGATGGAAAAGCATCCTGGGTCATTTTTCTAGCAGCTAGTTGTTAATTAATTTAATGATACCTTGGTGGTTTCTTATGGTAGATTGCTAGTTTTTGTTGTGTGGTCTCACAATGCACCCCAAGGCTGTAAGACTTGGGGACCTAAGTGAAAAATTTAACTCTTATGGAAGGAGCTAGCAAGTTGAAAAGATCTCCGAAAGTAAAGAGAAAAGACAAATTTTTAATAAAAGAGTACTTCGTAATGTAGTTTTCTGGGTACCAGATACCAGGAACCAGGAATGTTTGAAAAGGGAAAAAGGTAATGCAAATGCAAGCAAAATTTTTTGATCTGGTAGTCGAGGTCTGGTAAAATGGAAGTTTCGGTAAAACCGAAGTCCGGGGAAAGTTCATGGGAAAAGCTGAATACCGGGTACTTGGTACTGAGAAGCAATGTAAAATGAAGTTTTATTTACATGAGATTTTTTTTTAATGTTTCTTTTAAAAAAGGATTTAATGAATGGAATTTGTCTTTGAGCTTTCCTCTATATCCTTTTGATCTGCCAAGAACCTCTTGAATAGTTGTCATCAATTTGTTCATCATATCAAGTTTTTAGATGATACTGCTTGACAATTTGTTATCTGGTTACCAGGTGTTGATTAGCTTCTTGTGGATAAAATACTGGATCCATCATATCTTAGCCGAGAAGAGTCTACATTCAAGAACCTCAAAAGAATCTTGGATAATTATGGACCTTAGTCAAGTGCTTGGGTTGGTGAAGCTGGTGGAGCTTATAAGAGTGGACACAATCTGGTCACTAATGCTTGTCTTTAGCTTTTGGTAAGCTTGTCTTTTGTGAAACTTCAATTTGTTTACTCCAGATTTTGTACAAACCATGCACTTTTAGCTTTCACTATTAATTTTATCGACTTGGTGGATTTTGATTCTATTGTTTTGTGTTGTGGATGCAGTGTTTTCTCCTACCGCCAAAAGTGTGGCCACTCAAGTAGAGAGATCAATGTAGGCAAATGTTCTTGGTTAAAAAGCAACCACCTTATACAAACCTAGTGCCCTCCATTCTGTTGCATGGAACATCAACACACAACAGGCTTCAACGATCCTACCCAATATTCTAGTTCTCTTTCAGACTCTGATCATGTTAATGCGTATATGATGCAAACTGTTGGTTCCTACATTTATCTATGTATGAAAGGAAAAACTGTGTTCACTAGCCATCTTTTGAAGAAACAACTATCTTTCTTGTTGTTCTTTGAACTTTGTTTAAAGTCATATTTGACATGTAAGAGCTTATGATATGTATGTTACAAAAATCTGACTTATTACTTTGTAATTTTGGCCTTGCCTTGGTATTTTTTGGCTGCCATTTTGTAACCGCTTTTTGCTATAAATAAAAAAGCTTCACTATTTTTAGAATATATATATATATTTTGAACTTGTTTTGTACCAGTCACTTGTGGCTTCATTTCACATGCATAAATGTCCCCACTTAATGTGCATTTTTCCACATGTTTTCATGTTACAAAAATAGTGCACTACTCTTCTAAGGGCAGAGGTAGGGAATGCTAGAAGAATAAATTTGAACACAAATTGTACTGGCAGTCGACAACTAGTTTTGAAAACATAACTATTCCATAGATATCATTTCGATGCAACATAAAATTGAGGAAAGTGATTGATTCAGAGAAACTTGTGCTTCCATTACTTTATTGAATCTAATATTTCTTCAGGTGACACTTCAGTTAGTGTTTATAGTTCACAGTGCATTTATTTTGGATGACAATACATGGCATAACTCATTTAGCCAATTATTTTAATCCTACAATTCTCTTTGTTGACTAATCTTGACCATTTGTTAATTGTTTTAGTCCTCTCATAGACAGTTGTGGATTAGTCTATCAAGTTCATTTTGTAATGTGGTGCCCCATCCCATCCGATTTTGTCTAATAGATAAGTCACACATCCTGTCACCCAACATTGTATTGAGTCCTAGTTGGTGTTCTAAGTCCATCTCAAACTATGTGACCCCATAATCTATGATTATCAATGGATCTACTAGATACTCTATATTGTATTACTATACTTATATTACTTCATTTCTTCTTACCAAAAGAACTTGGTAGCTTGATGTGTGCTGCAATTTCCCAGACCCATGTTAAAGATAGTTTGCTTGTTTATCTTGCATCATTTAGAAGTAGCATCATACAAATGGATTTTGGAACTGCGTCTATCTCCAGTAATTCATCAGCCATAAGGAATAATTGGCATCATTATTGTTATTAAAAGCATCAATTCTATTTGCAATGTAACTTTAATCTATGTGATTAACTGAGACAAACATAGGCAAATTGAGTTTATTTTCTAGATTACTTGCATTGAACTATCGGTCTGCCATCTGAGTCATATTCAAGTCTGTTGGAAGATTGAGCCCCATTTGAATTCTGTCATTGTTTTTTCTTAGATTTTGGGCATTGTGGTTGGTGCATTATTTGTTTGTGAAGTTAGTATTACATACACTAGTTCATCTCACTAGTTTTTTATTTGAAGATTGATAAGCCATACTTCAAGACTGTGAATCTACAAATTCCACAGTTAATATTTAGTAAAAATAAAGTGCCAGTACCATATAATGTATGATTCTAACAATTCTAATGAATAGGGCATTTTGTTTACAAGGATCAATAATACATAAGTTGAAACCACAACAAAATGTTTACTTTTGCACATTAAGAATTGATTTTGGTTCATAAATCATAGCTTAGAATAACTCCATATTAGCATATCTAATGAATATCTTGAGCAAACTGCGTGCAAATATCAAGCGTATATATATCAATAATTGGCTAGGCATAAAATCAAATTTAAAGGACCCAACTCACTAGAGTTAATACAACGTATCGTGCAATCGCCCATACACAGTATCTAGCACTAAATGTATATTCAAAACTTTTATTCTCATGCTACCTAATAGCTCACTTCTTCCAAGATTATCTCATATAATTCAAGAAAATTGACTCAAGAACTCATTGACAGTGAGGTCTTTTACATCTGGATACAACTCACTGCCTTCCACACCAACAGATCTGATTTCAAAATTAGTTTGATCCCCTTTCACATATATGCTGTGAAAGATACCCAAAAAGATATTCCCTAGAAAAATTGTCTCTGCAATGCCAACAAGTACATAGTTGTTAATTTTACTTTTCATGGTGAATCTCAATATTAAAAAAAAACAAATCTCTACCATTCAAAACAAATCTGCTTCTGCTTTGGTTTACATGGTACACTAATACCATCAGAAAGTAATAAGAAAATGTTGTTGCCTGGCTTGAAACAACAATCGAACAGCAAGTAAATCCACCTTGATAGGTCTACATAGCAGTTTGGCGTAAAGGACATCAAATAATCTTATTTACCAGAATTACAACACCCCTTGCAGCAATTATGAAAATGTTAGCACAAGAGACTGTACCATGGCACACTTTCTCTAGAGCCTCAAAGAGTTTATGTTGGATAGTGCATCCTTCCCTCCAGCCATGTTGGAGGTCTTATCCAGAAGCAGAGAACCATCACATCCCTACAAAAAACAACATAATATACATAGTTATATATCAGCTATATATAGTTCCATTAATAAGCTTATAATCCCCTCTATAGCTTGATTTTTCACTTAAACACAGATTATGTTTGCAAGTCACAACCTCATTAAGAAAAACTCCAAATAGAATAAACTTATGAATTTAGGGGTGCCCTAAACAATCATCTAAATAAGCAAATACTCTCTGATAAGTTCAAGCATTTTTACTAAGGCCTAAAGTACATTAAAAAGTATCTCTATCTCACATTAACTGAACAATCATGATATTGTAGGCGTAAAACAAAAGCAACATTTCTGGGTTCTCTTTTCATGGCCATCTCCATCGCAGACCTCACCACAACTTCTGTCATGGGGCAGCTAGCTCTATAAAATCCTTTGTATAACTCCTACTGCATTTGATGCCTATTTTCATCATCCACAAGAAAGGAAGTTACTATTATACAAAAAATGATCAGTATAGCTATTATACAAAATATTGAGACCATAATATACTTAATTGAATGAGATTTTAAACTTAAAGTAACATATACATGATAATATATTTGTTTTGTTGACAAATAAGATGGAATGAACTTGAAGAAAAATTCAATTTAATATAGTTTGGAGTCATACAATTTGTGTAAATTGTTCAAGTACACCTATGACACATCATGTTATTCAAACCAATTCAAGTGGTTCAGCTCGCTCTTCAATAACATGTAATATTCTTTGATGTTCATCACTATCTAGTCTCCACTTACGACGTCCACGTGCACGTGGAACTGGATGAAGGGATAGGGCAGTAGCAACTACTAGGTGGCTATATTGATATACTTTGTTCTCAAGTTGATAATCAATAAAATGAATCCCATGCTGAACAATTTTGACTTGTTTCAGATATGTCCCTTGCAGTACAACTGAACCTGTGGGAACCAACATTCAAAAGTAAGACATAACATTTAGAAGGTCAATACGAGTAACAAATTCAAAATATATACATTCAATAGATAAATCTTGCAAGAGCATCTATTTATTTTGTCAAACCTGTGGGGAATGACATTCCATCACTCATTTCTGATTCTACTAGCTTCCACCTCTCTCTTGCAACGCAATAGATAATAACTAACACCTTCTATGTTTCTAGCCTCTGCTATGACTGCAAAAATATCTCCTGCACCAAATTTACATGGAAAATTTGTAAAAAAAGGAGTTCCACTATCATTTAAGTATATATAAATTTACTTAAAATAAGTAGCAAAAAATTATTAAACGATTAAGTTACAAATTTACAAAAGCTCGTACATGTACGATATAAATATATACACATACATACCCTTTTTAATTAGTCCTGAAATATGGTCATAATCAATTGAAATCAAAGGAATGTCTTCAAAGCTTTCATCTTCATCTTCATTGTATGTGTCACTAACATCTAGTGGCACCAAATTCCATCCACTGACATATCCTTGTTGTTGGTTGTTGCATTCATCATAGTTTTCTAAAATGCAGTCATAACAAAAACATGAGTAATCCCTAGTCTGCAATGTCCACGGGAAACTATTTGTACTCATGACAGAATGCAAAGATCTTGTTTTCTCTACCCTCTTGCATCCATGCATTGATCTTCTATCCACACCTACAAAAATTAATTTTGCATTAAAAAATCATAATTTAATATAAATATATTCAAACTAAAATAAATAAACTTGAATGTACACATATATGTATCTTTAAAGATTTAAATGTAAACAAAAACATACCTGATATCTCCCAAGACACTCTATGTGGAATGGATCGGTTGTTTGTTGAAGATGTGCCAACCTCATTTGATGCAAAGTGTTTCTGACACCATTCAACAACATCATGCGCATCTTTTATACGATCTCCTTCATAATTCAGTTGATACTTTCTTAGAGCACGTTTGATGCAAGCTCCTGCACCATCATGTTCACCCTTTCCGTGTCCACTCTCAAAGAAGCTCCAAACATGTGGTATGTTGTCATTTCGATGATATCTACAAAGTGCATAAAATGGCCTTGAAGATTTAAATTGTGAAGCACATCCATCTGACCATACAAAATGCTTTTCAATTTTGACACCCCTGATTGCCAAATATTCAAAAAAGTTTTTGAAGCAATGTTGTACAAATAGAGTGTCATGCTCTTTGTCATCACTAATATAGAAGTGATATTCTTTCTTAATGACTCGTTCCTCAGATGTACTGTCAACACCATCCAAATCCATTTGTGCATGTCGATAACACACATGCACCATAATAGTGATCTGCTCTGAAAAATAATATTGTGATTGAATCTCTTTTTGATGTACAAAAGAGTAATTCTCTGCAAAGTCAACTACTGATAACACTGTTCCAAGTGGGAATGTATCTCTTAATGTCTGAAACTGTTGTGCTTGCCACTTAGAAAAGAAAGCATGTTGTATATATGGTTGTATCAATTTACGAAACTTTTCCATAAATGTTCCAATAGGTATCTCCTCTTCTACATAATCTAACCTTGTTGATTCTTTGCCACTTTTGGTATGAAACTTGATATACTTGTAACTCTTGCAATTTACCAACTTTGTCAGGTCGGTATCTTCATCTCTCAAAGGCATTTTAGCCAAATTTCCACATGTTTCACAGTGTCCTTGTATGCAACTTATTTGATTGGTTGCATTATCATCATTTGATTTATCACATAGGATGGATGCTACGAACTGACTTGCTTGTCTAGGAGGCGCATTCTGAATACCATCACTTTCTTCTCTAATCTTTCAGAACACTTGATAGTAGAGATCAAATTCAATATGATAACGACAACAACAAGTTTCAAAAACCTTGTTTGTTTTCACATAGTATGGCTTTAACCTTTGAAACGTTGTTTGCCCAATCTTTATATGTGGATTTGAATTACAAAACATTACATACATCTCATGTTGTGTTATGTCTAGCCAATGTTTTATATGTAATTCATTATTATTGGGCCCAATCCTGTGTCTGATAACATCTCTACTATTTGATGAAGGACGGGTATGATCATTCCAAAAGGTTGAGATGAAGTTCCTAAAAACATCTTGAATCCTGTCAGATCGAGGAGCTCTACACATAATTTCCCAATTGCCTTCTGAGGTACTATCATCAAGAATCTTTCTCCTTTTGACATATTGTGTCAATGTCTTTCTGCTGAAACCAATCTCGGTTGAAAGTGAAGAGATTTGTCTTTTTTTGGCCATTTTTTCACTTAAAATTGATGTCAACATGACTCTTCTTGAAATTGCCTTATCTGCTGATCGAGACTGTTTCCCAATGGACCCCAAACCTTTTTTCAAATTTTCAACAATGTCTTTTTGTAAGTGTGAACCTTTCCTCTTTTTTGTACTTGTATCTACACCCAACAATTGTAATGGCTCTTGTAGCTCATTACTTAGAAGTACAATTGATAATAGTTGGGCTTGATCGAGTGTATCAAGGTTATTGAAATGAGCAATTATTTGCTTTGCAGTTTTGTTCATTGACCTCCTAGTACTATTTCTAGGTTGTTCAGCATAAAACTTCAATTTTTCCATATCCATTTGAAGTAAATGATCTAAATTTCTAGAAGAAATTTTTCTCTTCACCTCTTTAGCTATATTCATATGCTCATCCATGATGGTATCCCGAAGTGATCCTGACCCCTCTCCAATATTCATTCCTTGCACTTGGGCCTCCTCCCTAACATCAACTATATGTTCTTCAGCCTCATTTGCTCCAGTATCTAAATTTGGCTCGACTTCTACTTCAGTTTCTGTATGTTGAGCCCCTACACAAAAACACGTAGAATAAATTTAACATATGGAACTTAAAGGATGATTTTAATTGATCACTAGGTGGATCTTGACTATGATAAATTAAGCTGTAGTTTTTAAAATATACCTAGTCTTGCAAGAAAAGGATGAGACTGGGTTGCTTAGGATAACTATGAAGCATAAACTTTTGTTTTATCTTTAAGATCTAATACTTAACTCTATTCTTAAGAGAGATTATAATTGGTCCAAGTACAATGATAGTTCTAAGGGAAAAATTTGCAAGGCAGATTATGGTTCTCATGACCAAAGGAGCAGCCATTTGAAGGACAACATTGAAGAAAACAACTGTGATCATCCACAAGGAACAACAGACCAGGGTGACAAAGACAAATGTATTGGAGGTGACAAGGTACCAAAGTACTTCAGGTCATGGAGGGAAGTATAATCTTAGTTGCAATTTGTTTTTCAAGATTGGAGGTTTCACTGCATTGATGCAACATCATAAACTCTTGGTATTGTAATGATACAATTAGTGATTCACATCAATCTAGAGAAATCATTGACATGGAATAAAGAATGCACTAGTGTGAATGGCAAGGAGAACTACAGACTTGTTTGCTATATGTCAGTGATAAAGACAAGGTACAGCTGAGACTAACATGTCAGCAAATCATGACTGCAGACTTACCAAGCCTGACTCAAACTTAGATCCAGGATTCATGACCATGTCTAAACACACTGCATTTGAATGGGAAAATATCATGAGTGCAGGACTTATGGGGATTTGTCTCTATGAAAAGTATATGACATGTTGCAGGATCATTTGTAGATCACTTGTAACAGTAACAGTGCTACAAGTTTTGTTCAAGCAGCTATAGGTGTTGTACATGTTGCTACATGCATCATGAAGACTGCTACATGCATCATATAGTCTGCTACAGGTGTTGTGTATGTTGCTACATGCATCATGCAGGCCGATACAGGCATCATGTAATCTGCTACAGGTGTTGTGCATGTTGCTACAATGCATCATGCAGGCTGCTATAGGCTTCATGTAATCTGCTACAGGCATCCTGCAGGCTTCTAGAGGTGATAAAAGGTTGCTTGCAGGTATTAAATCTTGTGCAAAAGGCATGAGGCCATTTGAGGAGTGTTTTCTGACTTCATGTAGATTAATGGAGCATTGATTCTCTATTGAGATCGTCATTGGGATACTATCATTGCTTTCGGCAATTCGGAGTATGCTCAAATGATATGTAGTGAGTGTATGAATAGAGAAAATATGTTTGCCAGTCCTTGGCACTGGTTTGGAACATCATTGGTGGATTTATGGCACAAATTTGGAGTATGCTCAAATGATATGTAGCAAGTGTATGAACGAGAAAATGTGTTTGCTAGTTTTATTGGTGGATTTGTGGCACCAAGCATCCATATCTTCATTTGTTTCAAAGTAGTTTTAGCTATTATTATGTTGAGAGCCATACAATGTGGAAGACAATGAAAGGGACAATTTTGTTCCTTGCTTGGCAACTATTTGACTTTGATAAGGGTCATGCTTGCTATTTTCCCACACTTAGTGGTGCCACGATGACAAACATTAGTTAAGCGGATTGTTATTCTTCTTCAGCCAGGACTGTTTGCATTCCATGGAGTTGTGAAGGCAAGAAGCAAACTCTTGGCATTCTCTGTTGGAGGCCATTAGAGCTAGCGAGCAGTTTGTTTGGGTTTCCATATCAACAATTGGGCATTTATGCAAGGGTGACCATTGCCATTCTAGGGCAATCAGTCCATCTCCCATTGATGCAAGGCAGACAAGGATAAAAGGTAATTGAATACCCTTCATGCAAGTTCAATTGGCTAAGAAGAGCACTTTTATTGCCATACTAAAGAGATAGACAATGTGTTGTAGATACTTGTGGATTGAAAGAACAGACAGGTGACAAGTGAAGTTATATTGTCGTTTGTACAAGCAGTCCATCTTTATGGCAGAATATTCATGCAATAGCACTGAATAGTGAGTGAGATGCCACAGGCATACTTTTACTAAAGTTTTTTTGCTTGTTTGGATTTTCACCAAAGGAATTATCATGTTATGCAACTGTGTATTGTTTATTTGCTCTATTTTACTAGTTATTTTATCTATTTCTTTGATGTTTTATGTCTATTAATCCTACTACAAATTAAGTGGAAGCCTGTAGGGTGATTTCATTAGAGTGTTGATAAGGCTAATATCAGAAATCCATTAATGATGTATCACTAGGATTGATATCCAATGATTTATCGATCACAAGCTCTCATAAATAATCTATAATCTATAATCTATGTTAGCTTAACAGTGCCTCTAACACTAAATAATCTATGTAATTTATTGAATCCAGTAATTCTGAATACTAGGATACCTGCATACCAATAGAATATTTGATCAGAATTATACTCTTTATTTGAATACTAGGACCAGACCTTTATATTCTTGATAATTCATAGGGAACATGCCTACCACATAATAGTGGATAGTATAATGTCATGATTCACTACAGAATTGTTGATCCTACATAGCTAAAGGATCATAGATTCTACAAACACCACCAAATAATGACTGTCATTCAGCAATCAGGCCTATTTAGACTTCTTAAGACTGTCCTCTCCTATCTATTTTGTCATGCAATATCAAAGGACCCTCCCAGACCTTAAACATAGTTTTAATGGCATGAAATACAATTCAACATATGATTCTTGAAAGGTTGTTGCAATCATTAACCATAGGAAACTCTAAAATGCACTATACACTCAGCCTTGTCTATGACTATAACAAGTTTTCCATACAGGACAGTGGCATAAAAAGGTCTCAAGCTTTCAAAGTTTTTATAAACCATAGCTTAAAAAAGTTTCTTAGAAATCCTTGACACCATATACAAACAGATTCACATATCAAGAATGCCAACTCCTTCATCAAATTACTCAAACCCTTACTGTACTCTGTCATCCCCAGTCTGGAATCATACAAAATCCAGCCTAGGGCATCATGGAATGATAAACAAACTTAATCCTTTGGGTCTGCAACTTTGCAACATGAAAGTACACAAACATATGCTTTATTTCACCAACTTTTAGATTTTTTCCCACCGTACAAAATAATGAATTCAACAATTTTAAATGCTCACTGTTTATCCTCATAGGATTTCAGGCAGTCTTCAATAAAAATGCTATAAATTTTGACTTTCTCAATGAAATGAAACAAAACAAAGACTAGATTATAATAGATTCAAACCTCTACCACATCCAACAAATCTCAGGCCCATTAGTGGTCTGTACAGGCCGTACCATCTCAAAGAACAGTGAAAATAGGCGTTAAAAGCAGGGTTCTTTATTGATTCTCCTTCTCAAATTCAATACATCTTCATCCACACCAATTTACATAAGGTATACCACAATTTGGATCCTAAACATCTGCATAAGGTATTCTAAAGATTCATTTAACTCTTTATTGAATTCTGGAGTCGTCTTCTTTCTTTTTTTTCACATCATAATTTCAAATTAGAGAATTTCATATTTAAATTTTTTGTGTCCATTTGTAACAACAGCCTTTAATGATTATTCCACGTGTATATACACGAGTCTTCTTACAATCTTTACCTGAAAGCCATATTTGGTGGAAATTTTCTCATAATCTCTGCTCAATTTAGATAAAAGATGGATGTTCTGTATTAATATAAATGTTGTGTTATTGTATTTAATCACATTTTTTCAGTCTAATCCTTGAGGGGGCATTACATGGGATGGTGGTGTTTGTGAGAAAGACACATGATATTTTGTCAAAATCCAGTGAGAAGAAATGGATCTAAAGGCATTTCATAAAGATATGACAACCTGCTATAAGTGCGAGAGTACCATGCCATGGCAATTTAGTCAACAACCTCACTGATATATAGAGATATACTGATATATCGAGATATATGTGAAACACTTTAAAGATGTTATGTATCTTAATCATATACTCATATTCTTCATAAATTTCTAAGCCCAAATGAAATCAAGGGACTAAGCATCCTCTAATATTATGCACTAATATGTGAATAACATTACATTTGTGGTAGACAAAGAGCACACTTTCATGGAGGTAGTGGAACCACTCACATTCTAGATATTGCAATTACCATATGAAATAAATGATAAACTAGTCTATGCAAATGCTAAGGCTGTGTTGGCTTTTCGCAAATATCAGAATGTCGAGAGATCTGATATTTAGTAGAGATAATTGAAGGATTTCTTGAAACATTAGTCATAATGTTAAGCAAAGAAGAGAAGAAACAATATAAATATAGGAAAATTAAGGAAAGAAGCACTAGATGAAGTTATGGTGAAGTTATAGAAGTAGAATAGAGAAGAAAGTATGTAATATATTATAGATGGATGATATATAGAAGAGAAATATAAGAAAGAATATTGATGTATAAATGAACTATGTAGCAGAGATATATATGATGAATATAATATATTGCATGATGATCTAATGAATGTATGATGTGCTATTATTTATTTGTGAATATATGTGTATTTTCAATTTTAATTGTTCTTTCCTACCACATCCTTTGTAACTCACCACATAAGTTATTGTCTCCCTTTTATTGCTCATACTAAGGTATAAGAACTACACCAAAGTAACTTAGGACAAAATCCTTTATCTATGCTCAATTACTGCTAACAAGGTATGTCATGCTTGAGGAGCACTTCCAAGCCAATTACACCATTTTACACCATTTGTCTATTTTCATAACAATTACCTAGTGATTTTTCCTTTCGTTATGTTACCCTTTCTTGAATACTCTATTCTTGAATTTAATAGAATAATTAAGGTTGTACCCTACACAAATATTTCATCCTACTTATTAAACACGAATTATCCTTGAAACCCCCACTTGTCATTGCTACTTGTAGAATCCACCTTGCTTCTTCTAAATTGGACTTACATTACTATAAGAAGAGATGACCTTATTCCATTATGGATTACACTCCTAAAATGGTTTATTCTTCTTACCTTGAGTCTTGACCCTAGGTCCCCTTTCCAAGAAAGTCTTGTCTTTGGCCCTAATGATCTTGAGAATCATGGAAGAATGCAATTTTTTGGTGGTGAAGATATTAGAATGATTTTTTTTGGTGGTGAAGATATTAGAAGCACTAAAGTCACATTCAAGAAGGGAAAAACTATGATGAGAATGACCCCATTTTGGATGGTAAACTAAAGGGAGTGGAGGGTAGAAAAATAATCTTAAGGTGAAGAGTAAAGTGAAAATGGAGGATGAAATTGATTTGGATGATGAGGTAAAGTGAAATATTTATGCCTTGCCCCTCTTATTTCACTGGCTGATCTTCCATGCCATTCTCTCTCTTTAGAGGTTGTTGCTTCAATTGTGAACTTGATTGCAAATAAAAATATTGATATGAACAAAGAGGTTATCATTCATCATACAATCCTTAAGTGGTTCTTCATTGAGACCAACAAAATGAAACTAAAAACTATCTAAATGGCTAAGAAACTTCCAAGGAAAAGGTGCTTGTCCCTATGAAAGAAGAACAACTTTTCTTCAAACATTGGGAGGTTATGGAATAAGTTAGTGAATTGAAAATGGAAAACACTAAGAGTGGTGAATGAATTACATTTTTAGAGAAATATTTTATGGATCAAAGCTATTCTAAGGAGGGTAATTAAAGTTAGTAGAGCCCCCATAAAGAAAAATGCCAACAACATTAAAATGTTACAAGAGAGATTGAAATCTTACTCCATTCTTGATTAGATCAAACATAGCTTGAGAACTAGAGGACACAAAGTAAAGGTGATGAAGGGAGAATGATGACACAACCTTCATGGAGAAGCATCTTAACTTTGTGTAAGATTGGAAAGTTGTTGTTTCTCTCTATCAACTGTAAAATTCCTTGGATTCTTGTATTCCTTTGATAGATTCCAATTGCATCCCCTTCTATGGCTTGCCAGTAGTTAATTTTGTAGATAATTAGCTATCTCTTTTGTTCTATTCTCATCAATTTTACCATCAATTTTTTCATAATGTCACACTTGTGATTTCTATTAATAATGCTCAGTACCTATTCACTTTTTTTGTCTTCTATTAAAGGCTTTTGGTATTTCATGGTAATTAATCATTTCGGGTATTTATTTCATCTTTAAGTGTGGGGCTAATGAAGGGAAATGCATGTTAGTTTAAAGAAAGAAAATTAAGGTTGCAATATTAAATCTAGTGTAAATTAAGATATTATCACTCTTAAATTTCTACAAAGAATGCATGAAACTAAATAATTTTGAGATAGGTTTGAGATAGGAAATTTTACGTTGATCAAAAGAAATATATTAATCCTCCTACATAATTCTTGAATAAAAATATAAAATGGAAGGTTAAAGGGATACAAAAGGAATAATATTGGGAGAGGCACAAGTTTGGCATACCTTGTTTTTGTCTATGATATCTTTGCAAGCTTTCTTCACGTAATCTTTGTTCCTCTTCTACTGAATTCTTTCGTTGACTCTTCCTTTTTCTTGTTTTTTTGTTTCCCATCTCCTTCTTTGTAAAATATTGCTTGAAAATTCCTCTAATCTTCTCCTCCAATAGAACAAAGCCTCTTTTGATCTTCAGATATTCTCCTCCAAAGCCTCTTCTGATCTTCAAATATTCTCCTCCAATAGAACAAAAATATTTTTCACAATTCTTCAATATTCTCCTGCAATAGAACAAAAATATTTTTCACAATTCTTCAGATATTCTCCTCCAAAGCTTTCCCTATAAAACCAAAACAAACCAAAACAACTTTGACAATTTCTATGATTTTTTTCTTACTTATATAGAAAAAATTCACATACTTTCATAATAGAAACTTAGGAAAACAAAAAAATAATTGCAAATAATAAAAAATAAAAAATGCTAATATTAGGAAATCCAAAAATTAGCCGTTTAAATGCGTTTTTTGGAGCCTTCGTTCGAAGGCTATCTTAGAGGAAACTTTGGTGGAAAAATTTAGCAGAATGGAGAGGGGTTCATTCGAACCAACCCTTCTAATGAAGGGGGATTCAAATGAAGGGGGGTTCTAATGAACCCCCCTTTTTTCTCTTTCCCCTCCACCATTTCAAATTTTATGTATTTTTTTGACTATCGAAGCCCAAAAAGGAGGTGCAGATGGATTCAAACTTGATAAACCAAGTTGGGGGAGTGTAGTGCTCAAAACGTGCTTTCCAACAACTATAAATTTAATATATTTTGTTTTTATTTTTCATTTTATTCTTTTGATTAACTGGACATAGGTTTTTCACTGAACATCAAGTTCAGTGAAAAATCATTGTGGAAAAATATTAAATTTGAGAATTTTTTTTTTGAAAAATATATACACCCTAGGTATTGGTGTCCTTGTTCTAACAAAAAAAAATTGAATTTCACTACATACCAAAAAAGTTATGCGTGTCGAAGTGCACCTATGTCTAAATTGTAAATGTTTTTGACTTCAAAACTTAATTAAAAAAAAATATTCAACAAAACGTTATGAAACAAAATGAAACCAATAGATACCAGTGTTAGCAACCTAAATTAAAAAGAATCAAAATTTTATCCTTTGTAGAAAAAACGTTATGTGTCGAAGTACACGTCACTTTTTAAAAATGTTGTTTACTATTAAAAACTAGTTATCAAAGGAGACGCCAAAAAAAAAAAAAAATTAATTCCAATTTTTTTTTAAAAATATATTTAAAATCTACAGAAAAAATCTCACAAATCACTAGTTTACATTATTTTCAAATTCCTAATAGTTTACCTACTATAGGTGTCAGAAAGTGAAGTTTTTTTTGAAAATGTTGATTTCAGTGTCAAGTTTGGCCAAAAAGTGTAACCCATTATTGTGGGATGACCCGACAACACTTGCAAAACATAATATTCATAGTAGATGATGAGTAGTTAACTTCTTGACACATTATCATATAAAAATTTATCTTGAATAGTCTTTAAGCATTTTCATAGCATAATCCTCACAGTACATAATGAATTGTTACGTTCTTGATCCATCACCATATAAATAGGTTGAAAGATGTATATGTCAATTTTTTGCAATATTATTTCTTGTATAGGAAATGGACTTGGGAGAAAGCTTTATAATTTATAATACAAATAAGAAATGGACTCAAGGGTGGAAACTTTATTTATCACACCAAATAATAAATGTATATGAGAACATCACTTTTTTCTCTTAGACTCCAATTTTCAAGCATAGCAAATCATTTCAAATGAAAATGAAAAAATGCTTCACAACCAAAGTTGTTAATTAAGGAAAAATAAAATGTTTCCAAGTTCCACCATTGTACACATTTACAATTGGTTGTATATTGTTGTAAGGGAAAGGAGGATAATTACAAAACTTCTTGTGCTTGCTAGAATTGAGAATGATCATATGTTTTTTGTGTGGAAAACTCAGACTTCTCAATTGTCATGTGAATATTTCTCTTTTCGATTGTTTTGCATGCCATCATAATGGATTGAGTCAGTTAAACGTAACTAGGAGTGATTCGACATGTTTGGGTGTGAAAGAGGACCACAACTAGCGTAAACGTACCTATTGGGACGCATTGAAATAATTTGTTTGGTTACATGAGTTGCAAAACGAAAGTTGCACCACTTTGCAACTTTACACTGCTTGCATTTGACACTTTTTCTATCAAGTGAAAAATTGACACCACTAGAAGAAAACTCCAAGATAACAAAAACTGAGAGAGGCTATTGTAGAGGAGCCCAACACAATCCTGTAGGATTAGACAGAGAGTTTGTAAGTGTCATGATTTATGAGTAATAGCTCGTCAAAGATTGCAGTCATTTTACACTTTGGACTCTTGAGGGATCGAGCCAGTTGAACATGTCTTAAAGTGATTCGACATGTTTAGGTGTGAAAGAGAACCATTCCTAGCATAAAAATACCCATCCGGATGCGTTGGAACAATTCATTTGGTCACACGAGTTGTAGAACAAAAGTTGCACCACTTTGCAACTTTACAATGTTTTCATTTGACACTTTTTCCATCAAGTGAAAACTGGACACCATGGGAAAAAGAATCTGAGATAGCAAAAGTCGAGAGAGTTTATTCCAGAGGGGCCCAACACGATCCCATAGGCTTAGACAGGGAGTTCGTAAGCATCACGGTTTCCAATTAATAGCCCACCAAAGATTGCCGCCCTTTTGCACTTTGGACCCTTAAGGGATTGAGTTGGTTGAACATAGCTCCGAGTGAGTTGATTGAACATAGCTCCGAGCGATTTGGCATGTTTGGGTGTGAAAGATGACCATTTCTAGCATAAAAATACCCATCAAAACATGTTGAAATAATATGTTTGGTCACATGATTTGCAAAATGAAACTTGCACCACTTAGCAACTTTACATTGCTTGCATTTGACAATTTTTCCATCAAGTGAAAACTGTACACCATAGGAAAATGACTCTGAGATAACAAAAAATGAGAGAGGTTATTGTAGAGGGGCCCAACACAATCCCATAGGCTTATATAGAGATTTTTTAAGCATCATGGTTTTTGAGTAATAACTCATCAAAGATTGCTGCCCTTTTGCACTTTGGACCCTTAAGGTATTGAGCTAGTTGAATGTAGCTCAAAGCGATTCGACATGTTTGGGTGCAAAAGAAGACCATGCCTAGCATAAAACTACCTATTTGGATGCATTGGAATAGTCTATTTTGTCATAGGAATTGTAGAACGAAATTTGCACCACTTTGCAACTTTACACTGCTTGCATTTGACACTTTTTTCATCAAGTGAAAACTGGACACCATGAGAAAATGACTCTGAGATAAGAAAATAAAAGAGAGGTTAATATAGAGGGGCCCAACATGATCTTGTAGGCTCAGACGGAGAGTAAGCATCATGGTTTCCTAGTAATAGCTTGTCAAAGATTGTTGCCTTTTTGCACTTTGAACCTTGAAGGGATCAAGCCGGTTGAACATAGCTTGGAGTGATTTGGTGTGTTTGGGTGAAAAAGAGGACCATTCCTAGCATAAATGTACCCATTTGGACCAGTTAGAATAGTCTGTTTGGTCACACGAGTTGTAGAACAAAATTTGCACCACTTTGCAACTTTACACTGCTTGCATTTGACACTTTTTCCATCAAGTAAAAACTAGACACCACGAGAAAATGACTGAGATAAAAAAAAATTGAAAGAAGTTATTATAGAGAGGCCTAATGTGATCTTGTAGGCTAAGATGGAGAGTTTTTTAAGTGTCATGGTTTTTGGGTAATATCCCGTCAAAGATTTCTGCCCTTTTGCACTTTGGACCCTTAAGGGATCGAGCTAGTTGAACATAGCTCCGAGCTATTCGACATGTTTGGGTGCAAAAGAGGAACATGAAAAGCATAAATTTACCCATTTGGACATGTTGGAACAACCCGTTTGGTCACACAAGTTGCAGAACAAAATTTGTACCACTTTGCAACTTTACACTGCTTGCAATTGACACTTTTTCCATCAAGTCAAAATTGGACACCACGGAAAAATGACTCTGAGATAAAAAACCAAGAGAGGTTATTGTAGAGGTGCCCTACATGATCTTTATGCCCTAGATAGAATTCTCGTAACTGACACGGTATCCAGATAATAGGCCATCAAAGATTGTTGCACTTTTGTAATTTGGACTGTTAAGGGATTACATTGCATGAATTACAAATGTTTGAGGGTAGCAATAAATTTCAAAATTTGAGTAAATCTCATTACAAATGTTTATTTGAATAGGCTATAGACTATATTGATATTGATATATAATCATTAGGTTGATCTGTTTTAATAAATAAAGTTTTTATAATAAGTTAGTCAATTGATGCTAGTTATAATAGGGAGAGAATAAAAGAAGAAAAAGAATGATTACTAACCATCAATGGTTATTACACTCACTATATTAATAGTATTCCATTTAAAATAAAATGAGATTTATTTAGTTGTCCTAATTCTTCTATTTGTGCTACAATTGTCTAATATGCTTCATACATCGTTCTGAAACCCAAGTGCTTGTACTTGTAGGCACAATGCCTTAGGTACTCCATTCTCACAGATCTTTTACAAGTCACTCATACATTCGAGATTATCTTATAATGTCTACATCATAGGTGATCGTGATGAGGTTAACTTCAAATGAATACTTGATATCCCCTCGCTAAGCTTCACACACTCTTTTATAATGGCTTCAAATCATAATCGAGATTTGTCAAGATCATCAAAATAAGGATATTGCATTGCTGTTTTGGTTGAGATTCTCTTGGATGGCTCATAAATTGGCATTTTCTGTAAGGAGACACCAATCAATTTTTAGTAGTTTACTTACAAATAGGCAAAGTAAAAGAAGAAAAAGAAAGAGCATCCAAAATGGAAATGAAATGAAAATAGATGGAAGACACTTCTAGAAAACAAATCCACACCATTTGGCTCCAAGTCGAGAACAACAAGGCATAAATATTGATGCTTCTATTGAGGATAGACATGAAAATCTCTCAACTTAGTCACTCTTGGCCATACATCTTCATTGGGAGTTCCAAGATACCTATTGCACACAACACCTCTCATGAATATAATAACTTGAAATTTGAGATGCTCTTATAATGTCCACATCATAGGTGCTCATGATAAGGTTAACTTCAAATGAATAACTTGAAATTCCCTTGCTAAGCTTCACACACACTTTTATAATGGATTAAAATCATGATTGAAATTTTTCAAGATCATCAAAATAAGGATGTTGCATTGCTTTTTGGCTGAGATTCTCTTGGATGGCTCATAAATCAACATTTTCTGCAAGGGACGCCAATCAATTTTTAGTAGGTTACTTACAAATAGGCAAAGTAAAAGAAGATGATATAAACATTAGATGATAGCATTGGCATCATACAAATTAATGTGCATACAAGTTTAAATTAATAAGAACCAATGTGCATACTTACAAATTAATCCAATAGACCATCCAGGTCTACTCTACTCTTTATTGTGTCAAGTATTACCTCATGGTCAGACTCACGGACCTTCCACAAGGTCTTGTTCAAAGGCCTACCCTGATATTTGGTCAAATAAACATTAGATTCCACGACAAGGTTCGAGTAATGAAGAATCTTCCGATGCATGTCAAAGTCCTAAAACAACCAATATTTAACACTCTTATGTGGGTACCTTCTAAGCCACATTCCAGTAACAACAACTGAACCTGTAGGGTATTCAATTTTTTTCCATCTATAATTGGGGCCTCCAATTTCTTTTTGGCGTCAACACAATGACACAAGTAATAATTTGTTCCCTCTTTGTTGTCTTCATCTGCAATAACTGCATAAACATTCCATGCATTGATATGTGTAACAAATATCTTAAAATTAGTCAACATTACAAATACACTACAAAGTAAGATAACAATAGGAATTTCAAAAACTAAGAAAGTAGATATATTACCTAGTTGAATTAGATCAGATATGCTATTAAATTCGACTGATGAATCCATCTATGTTAGTTCCAATTTCATCGGAGGGTGATACGTGTGAAGTGGGTTAAGATAAATTAACGATCATTTCTCAACCCACTCCTTTGACTCACAATCATTACATGCTTGTATTGTACATGAAGAAAAAAATCATGCCATGTTCCATGTATTGATACTCCATGAACCTGCATCTAAACTAAGGAAAGAGTGTAGCTCACTCAATTGTGTTAGTGTACAATAATGCTCATATGGTGCAATTTTAGTATCATCCATCAACCAAAAAAGTCTACGAACTGAAGACGTACCTTCATTACCTAGACCCATCAAAGAATTACACCACTCGATGATTGATTTTGCATCTATCAACTTGGCATTGTCTTTATACTTTAACACTTCTCATGCTAATTCTCTTTTCACACATGCTCCTACACCATCATGCCCCCCCTTTCCATGCCTAGTCTCAGAAAAGTTCCACATATACTGAACACCTATAATGACATGCATCCTGCACAACAAGTAGAACATGCACAAGTTTTTGAACTTTGTTGCACAGTTATCCGACCATATTATATGTCGACTGTATGCTATGCCCCTCTAAGCCAAATCACTATAGAACATTTGGAAGAAACCTTGCACAAACTCTGGAGAATGTGTGCGATCATCACTAATATAAAAGTGATACTCCCTCAATACCTGCCTTTCATCCTCTGTACTATCAACTGCATGAATGAATGCTATTTGCATTAATATCAAAACCTGTGTGGAGTTGTAATATTGTTACTGCACCTCATGTTGTGGTTGTAGAGTGTAGCTCTCCGCAAATTCAACCAATGAAACTATGCTACCAACTGCAAAGGTGTCCTTGCATAGCTTGAATTGTGTGTCCATCCATCAGGCTCTATGGGTATGCCTTGTATACTCATATACTATATTATCATGAAACATGGACATAAAATGATACACTAGAATCTTTTGAATAACCAAATCACACTTTTTTGCAATGTATGCCATTGTTTTCTACTTCCCAAACTTTACTAGTTTTTGTTCCACCTCATCTGTGCTTTCCATTTGTTGACATACTGGCATACGCTGTAAGCCACCACAACGCTAACATGAACCATCTAAGCATAGTGTCTTGTAGAATATTTGGCCATCCTCTATCACATTAATTTTTTAATAAGATCTTTCTTGAAGATGTTGGTGGGGCTTGTACGCCACAATCCTGCAAAACATCGTTAGTATGCAAATCTAAACATATAGAATAATAAACATCATAATGGTTAGAGAATTCAATATGTAGTCTACAACAACAAGTAGTGTGTGCGTGATTTATCTTGACATAAAAATGTTTAATCATTTCAAAATATCTTTTACAAATACTAATTTGAGGATAATCCTGTTGAAATTTATGAAAAAATTGGGTTTGATTCATATCCAAAAAATGCTTTGGATGGGGCTCAAGGTTCCGACTACCGATTCTCCTTCTTACCACATCCCTTTGATTCAAAGATGGCCTTGTGTTATTCTGCCAATAATATTCAAATAGTTTTCTCAATTCTTCAACAACATGTTTATCTTTCCATGGTAGTCTCCCCAATAATGCCCATAATTCATTTGAATCAGTGCCCTCAATTCTTTGTCGCATTTGAACAACTCTTGATAAAAAAATTCTATTAATTCTCAATTGTTCACTTATCTTTCTAATGAGATGAGCTCTCTTTGTTTGATTACTTACCAAAGTTGATGTAATGACACGTTGGGTGACATTACTATCCTTTGAGCTTGAGGTATTACCCACACTCTCATAAGAATCCATTAGATTCTTCACAATAGTGTTTTCACTTGAAGCATTCAATGTTCTCAACCCAAGATTCTTCATGATGTTTCTATACTTTATACCCCACATAATTTCAACAAATAGTTGACATATTTCAATCTCATTTATCCTTTCAAAGAACAATTTCCAAATCTTATTAGCATATCTTCTACAAGTGTGTGTTGGAATCTTACCTTCTATGTGCTGCAAAATATCCTCATCAATATTAATCAAATACTTTGGATTTCTATGCAAAATTCTAGGTGGTTTTCTCCTAAGTACATACATCTCAATGTTAGGAATTTCATCAATATTTAAGTGAGGTGGGATATATTGTGTACCTTTGATCAAGGGTGGAATAGACGACATACCTTGAGGTTCACATGGGGATGATGGTGTACCTTCTTCGTCAAATATGAGTGATGATGTAATCTTAACTTGAGATGTGGTGGATGGTGTCCCTTCATATTAACTTGCGGTAGATGGTGTTCAACCATATTCACTTGCAGTAGATGGTGTCCCTCCATATTCAATTGTGCTTAATGGTGTCCCTTCGTATTCACTTGCGGTAGAGGGTGTGTCTCCAACTATGATATTTGAATCTGTCTTACCACGATGCTTTCACATTCGTGCACTTTGTTCCACCATTTCCTTTTCTCGTTTTGATGGTTGAGGTTCCTCTTCAATTGGCTTGCTTTCATCAATCATATCTAATTTCTTCTTTTCACAATATTCCCTCACTTTTTCTATATTTTTTTCTTTATTGGTTTCATACTCTTCATCTATTAGTTTATTCCTTGTCCATTTCCTTAGCATGGCAGATAATTTTACTTGTATCATGGTAATGAGACAAACATTATTTCCTAAAAACTGAATCCATACAAATAAATAAAATATGTGTCATTCAAGGCTTCATACAAAATACTTACAATCATCCTATAGAAGAGTATTTCTAGCATATACTAAGGTCACATGAATTTCTTCGATGGAATTCCTTAAAGAAATGTGGTAATGTGGCATGCCATGATTGAAATATAGGCTCAAAATGGAAGCATGGACAAGGCATGTGAATTCAAATTCCTTGTCAAACAATTAAAATGCCTTGTCCATGCTTCCATTTTGAGCCTATCTTGCAATCATGGCATGCCACATTACCACATTTCTTCAAGGAATTCAATCAAAAAAATCATGTGAGCATTAGCAAGCTAGTGATCTCACAAGATTTCCAATATGGTAGGGTTGAAAACAACTATGAGTCCCCATTTCTATGAGGCATTTTTTGCACGCTGCCCCTACCTTGTAAACCCTACCGAATTGGAAAGCTAGTGAGCTCACTAGCTTTCCAATTCGGTAGGGTTGACAAGGTAGGGGAAGCGTATGCCTCATAGAAATGAGGTCTCACATAAAACATCATGATACCCCATTTCTATGAGGCATACTGCTTTTCAACCCTACGAGGAAGGCTACGTGATTGTATCACTGTGAGACCCCATTTCTATGAGGCATACGTTGCCCCTACCTTGTCAACCCTACCAAATTGGCAAGCTAGTGAGCTCAATAGCTTGACAATTCGATAGGGTTGACAAGGTAGGGGCAACATGAAAAAATGCCTCATAGAAATGGGGACTCGCCCCATAGAAATGGGGACTCGCGGTGATGTCCCCATAGAAATGGGGACTCGCGGTGATGTCCCCATAGAAATGGGGACTCACGATGATGTCCCCCTTTCTATGATGCCTCATAGAAATGGGGACTCATGGTGATGTCCCCATTTCTATGATGCCTCGTAGAAATGGGGACTCATGGTGAGTCCCCATTTCTATGAGGCATTTTTTCACGCTGCCCCTACCTTGTCAACCCTACCAAATTAGTAAGCTAGTGAGCTCACTAGCTTGCCAAGCTCACTAGCTTGTCAATGCTACCACATTTTGCATACATTTATATGAAAATATTATTGTCAAACAATTCAAATACCTTTTCCATGCTTTCATTTTGAGCCATGATTGCAAGATAGGATGCACCATTCCCCATGTTGCTAAGAAATAGAGATGAAAACCAAAATAGATTCAAAGATCTATCAATGTGGGAGGAGTATATTCCAAGTTTTTAGAGACATGTATGGAAAATTTGGTAGCATAGACAAGGCAATCAGCTGCTTGGTATAACTGTTTGACAAAATACCTTAATGAGATATATCCTCTTGGACTATAATGATTGCACGATATGCACAAAATAGATTTATTGAAAAGGCTTTAGAAAATTTCACGCAAATGCAAATTGTAGGTGTAAAACCAAATTCAACTACATTTTCCAACATCCCCCATGCATAAACCAAAATGAAAGCTTTGGAGAGTGGTATGCACGTCCATAGTAAAGGATTGAGAAATGATGTATTATTTTACTTCCTTATAACTTATGTCATATATATGTGTATACAAAATGTGGAAGCATACAAATGGTAAGTCAATTGTTTAACAAAATGTCTCAAAGAGGTGTGGTTTAAAAATGTAATTAGCAAGTGTAAATAATTGTGTAATTTAAAATGTGCATTGACAAGCTAAGGTTATATCGACAAACAAACAATGATCAACATGGAATATGCAAAATAAAAAAATGAAAGCAAGCCAAAATAGAATGAAAGAAAATGTGTAAAAACTTCACATACCTAAAAACCCAAAGTTTCAAATGGACGAGTTCTGCCCAATTATGTAGCCTTTTCTTCTTCTTTCTTCAAACTCCTCAACAATTTAACTTTTTCAAAAGCTTGTTCCCCTCCAAAATTCAATCGTATATCACTCTTGAATGGAATTCAAACTTGAATTGATATTATATGCCTTTCAATGTGAAAATCTGCTATTTCATGCAAAGGTGGTGGACATATCATGAAAAAGGTCTTGGAATGTGAAAAACATGCATGCATACTTCACAAAATCATCAAAAAGATTTTTTTTGTTAGAGCATGTATAGAACCAGGAGAATATGCAGAATGTGGGCCTTGAGATTGCGAGTATATTGATTTTTTTACCATTTTTAGAGCAAGACAAAAGGTGCTTGCATTTTAATGTGAGTGTGTTATGTCTTGCTAAAAGAATGGTCATATCTCTACTACTTCAAAATGAGCTTGCGTTATGAGAAAGTTGATTTTTTATAGGTTTCTTTTCTCTCTCTTTCTCTCTATCCTCTACCCTCTACCCTTAAACCCTCTATCTCTCTCCTAGTCCCTCCCTCTCTCTCTCTCAAGTCTCTTCTTCCTACCCCCTCTCCCTCTCTCAAGTATCTCTTTCTCACTCACTCACTCACTCCTTCTATCTCTCTCCCCTCTACCCTCTACTCTTAACCCTTAAATCCTTTACCCTCTACCATTAAGCCCTTAAACCCTCTACCCTCTACCCTCTATCTCTCTCCCACTCCCTCCCTCTCTCTCTCTAAATTATATCCCTCCTAACCCCCTCTCCCTCTCTCAAGTCTCTCTCTCTCACTCACTCAATCCTATCTCTTTCCCATCTACCCTTAACCCTTAACCCTTAAATCCTCTACCCTCTATCTCTCTCCCACTCCCTCCCTCTCTCTCTCTCTCAAGTCTCTCCCTCCTACCTCCTCTCCCTCCTATCTCTTCTCCCTCTCTCAAGTATCTCTCTCTCACTCACTCACTCCTATCTCTCTCCCCTCTACCCTTAACCCTCTACTATCTACCCTTAAGACTTAAATACTCTACCCTCTACCCTTAAACCCTCTACCCTCTACCCTCTACCCTTTACCCTCAACCGAAAAACCTTAATCCCTATACCCTTAAACCCTCAACTCGCTACCCTCAACCCTAAACCCTAAAACATATATCCTTAAACCCTAAACCCTCTACCCTCAACTCTAAACCCTCAAACCTAAACCCTTAAACCTTCTACCCTCTACCCTCAACCCTCATCCCTCAACCCTATACCTTCAAACAAATACCCTAAACCATCAACCCTATACCCTCAATTCTCAACCCTCTACTCTCTACCCTATATATCTCTCCCAATCCTTCCCTCTCTCTCTCTCTCTCAATTCTCTCCCTCCTACCCCTTCTCCCTCTCTCAAGTCTCTCTCTCTCACTCACTCAGTCCTATCTCTCTCCCCTCTACCCTTAACCCTCTACCCTCTACCCTTAACACTTAAATCCTCTACCCTCTACCCTTAAACCCTTAAACCCTGATGAGAAAAAAATGTATCATCTAATAGCCAAATAAAATCATGTATTTTGATTAATTATGAAGTTTATCAAGATTAAGCATGATGAGGAAAGTAAGATATTTTCATTTGGAGCAGTCAAGATTTCATCATATCTTGAAAATTACAATCTAAGTTCTTGATATTTTACTACAAAAACTAGGAGACAAGAAGGAAAAAAAACCTATTAAATTTCACGAAAAACTAGTTCGTAGTTTGAGAGAAAACTTCACCAATCCAATGCTCCAGAAATTTTCTTTCATGCTCCTAAATTTCTGGAGGTAAGAAGGATCTAAGTGAAGGATAAGTATGATAGAATTTATGAAGAGGTTGAGTATTTTGGGCTTCTATGTGCAGTTAAGGGACAACATTTGAGAGCATATAGGGGTGGTTTCAAGCATTTAAGGTAGGTTGTTAAGTTGTGCAAACAAATGAAACATATCTAGGAGGTAGTTTTGGGTAGTTTGAACCTTTTTGCAAGCATCTAGGAGCTGTTTTATGAGCTTTAATATTACACAAGGGAAAGGAATGAATTTTTCAGCATTCAAATGTCTTTTTGGAGCTTGTTTAGGAGCTTCAAAATAGACATATTTGTTTTGGACAACCAAAGAAGATTGACTCAACAAGATGAAGAAAATACTTATCTTTTTCCCTCAACACATGTTCCTATCTTCTAGCAAGATGTTGCACAGCTATAAGGATCATCTTTTAGAATTCTAAAAATTCATTGTAATTAAGGAATCAAAGGAGAAAGAGTTTTATAAAATAATAGATTTCAGTTTTTAGTAGCAGTAGTGTAGTTGTTTGTAGTTTTCATTTCATAGTTTATTTTTCAGCAATCTTTCCATTCCTTGTTATTTACATTTCCAGAATTCCCCTTTGAATGCTTCTTAAGATATATTTCATTCCATCATTTTAATTTACAAGATCTTAGATTAGATTTGATTCTAGCAATTTCTTTCATGCATTACTTTTCAATTCTATTTGTAAAAAAAGAATGTCATGCAAATGATTTCTTCTCCCTCTTGCATATCGCCATGGAAACTGCCCTAGATTGACATTTTTAATTAAATGATGAGGACTGAAACAACCTTCATCAAACCCTCTACCCTCAACCCTCAACCCACAACCCTTAATCTCTCTACCCTTAAACCCTCAACCCTAAACCATAAAACCTATACCCTCAAACCCTAAACCCTCTACCCTCTACCCTAAACCCTTAAAACTTCTACCCTCTACCCTCAACCCTCATCCCTCAACCCTATACCTTCAACCCAATACCCTAAACCATCAACCCTATACCCTAAATTATCAACCCTCTACCCTCTACATCTCTCCCACTCCCTCCCTCTCTCTCAATTCTCTCCCTCCTACACCCTCTCCCTCTCTCAAGTCTCCCTCTCTCTCACTCTCTCACTCCTATCTCTACCCTCTACCATTAACCCTCTACCCTCTACCCTTAACATAGCTCATCTACCCTCTACCCTCCTTAAAGCCTCTACCCTCTACCCTCTATCTCTCTCCCACTCCCTCCCTCTCTCTCTCTCTCAAGTTTCTCCCTCCTACCCCCTCTCCCTCTCTCAAGTCTCTCTCTCTCACTCACTTACTCCTTTTATCTCTCTCCCATCTACCCTTAACCCTCTACCCTCTACCCTTAACACTTAAATCCTCTACACTATACCCTTAAACCCTTAAACCCTCTACCCTCCATCTCTCTCCCAGTCCCTCCCTCTCTTTCTCTCTCAAGTCTCTCCCTCCTACCCCCTCTCCCTCTCTCAAGTCTCTCTCTCTCACTCACACACTCCTTTTTTCTCTCTCCCCTCTATCCTTAACCCTTAACCCTCTACCCTCTATCTCTCTCCCACTCCCTCCCTCTCTCTACATCACCAAGAGACCCCATTTCTTGGACCATAAACTCTCAACCCTAAACCCTTAAACCCTCTACCCTCAATTCTCAATTATCAACCCTCAACCCTTAATCTCTCAATCCTCAACCCTCAAACCCTAAACCCTCAAGCCTAATACCCTCTACCCTATACATTGGATCCTCAACCCTAATACTTCAACCATATGTACCATCAACCCAATACCCTAAACTATCAACCCTATAGGTCATCAACAATATACCCATAATTCTCAACCCTCTACCCTATACATTGGATCCTCAACCCTCATATATCTTTGTCACTCCCTCCTCTTCTCTCCTTCTCTCTATCTCACTTATACCTCCATCTCTCCCTCCATCCATTCATCCCTCCCTACCCTAATCCCTCAATTGTATACCCTTAACACTTAAACCCTTAAACACTCAACCCTAAACCCTAAATTTTCAAAACTTAACCCTCAACCCTCAACCCTTAAAACCTAAACCCTTAAACCCTCTACCCTCTACCCTCAACCCAATAACCTCTACCATCAACACTAATCCTCAACTCTTAAACCATTAAACTCAAGTAAACTCTCTACCCTAATCCCTCAATCCTCTTGAACCTTAATCCCTCAACCCTCAAATCTCAACCCTTAAACCCTAATCCCTCAACCCCTATACCCTCTACCCTATGCATTGGACCCTCAACCCTAATCCCTCAACTCTATACCCTCAATCCTCTACCCTCAACCTTAAACTCTCAACACTTAAATCCTCTACCCTCTACCCTCTACCCTCTAACCTATACATTAAATAATCAACCCTAATACCCTATACCCTATACATTGGACAATCAACCCTAATCCTTCAACCATATGCACCCTCAACCCTAATCCCTCAAACCTATACCCTCAACCCAATACCCCAAACCATAAACCCTATAGTTCTTCAACCCTATACCCTCAATTCTCAACCCTCTACCCTATATATTGGATCCTCAACCCT
This sequence comes from Sequoia sempervirens, assembly GCA_007258455.2. Classification (NCBI taxonomy): domain Eukaryota; kingdom Viridiplantae; phylum Streptophyta; class Pinopsida; order Cupressales; family Cupressaceae; genus Sequoia; species Sequoia sempervirens. The sequence goes on from VDFB02341494.1 coordinate 31,958, forward strand.
CATATATCTTTGTCCCTCCCTCCTCTTCTCTCCTTCTCTATATCTCACTTATCCCTCCATATCACCCTCTATCTAATATCCCTCCATCTCTACCCTAATCCCTCAACCATATACCCTCAATCCATAAACCCTTAAAAATTTAACCCTAAACCCTAAACCATCAACCCTTAGCCCTTAAACCCTCTACCCTTTACCCTCAACCCAATACCCTCTACCCTCTACCCTCAACCCTAATCCCTCAACCCTTCCCTTAAACCCAAGTAAAATCTCTACCCTAATCCCTCAATCCTCTTGACCCTTAATCCCTCAACCCTCAACCCTTAAACCCTAATCTCTCAACCCCTATACCCTCTACCCTATACATTGGACCCTCAACCCTAATCCC
>VDFB02341495.1:0-11640 GCA_007258455.2 Sequoia sempervirens
TGTGTTGTTTTCATTGTAGTGTTGTGTTTCACACAACACTTGTGTGCACATTGTTGTGCATGTACAAAATGTTGATGCATTAACAAAATTATTGTTGTTTTTTTTTAAAAGGTTGTTCCATTAGGTTTTGTTCTGAGCATGTTGGCTTGGGGAATTACAATAAACCTTTGGATAACATAAATATTGTCTTGGAGATTATGCAATTGTTTGAGATTCTTTAGTGGTGGCATTTCGATGCTAGTGGTGACCTTGGTAGGATTGAATTCAATGCTTTATTAGGAGACAATGGAGCCTAAGATGTTACTAGATGTAATGCTAAAGCCATGCCTTTTTAGATTTAGATATACCTTATATTCCCTCAAATATTCAAACACCCACTCAAGGATATGTGGATGATCTTCTCTTATTGTTGATTTAGCTAAAAAATCATCTATGTAATCTTCCATTATATCATGTAACATGTCATGGAAAATGATTTTCATAGCTCTTTGATATGTTTCCCCTACATTTTTGAGACCAAAGAACATGACTTGATAGAAAAAACTACCCCAAGGTGTGGTAAAAAATGTTTTTTGTTGACCTTTGGGAGAAATACAAATTTGATTGTAGCTAGAGCACCCATTAACTAGTGATACAATTTCATACCTTGTTGTTAGGTCAATGATCTTGTCTATGTTGGGAAACAAGAAATCATCTTTAGGACATGCTTTGTTAATGTCTCTTGATCTATACAAATCTTTATTCTTTCCAACCTTTTACTAATGAAGAAAATATTGTAGACCCATTGTAGATAGTATATGGGGCATATGAAGCCAACCTTCAATAGTTTTTGAAGCTCTTCTTTGACTAGTAATGTTATTTATTGGTCCATTGTGCATAGTTTTTGTTTCAATAGTTTTGTATTTAGATGTACAACAAGATGATGCACAATAAGGGAGGGATCTAAGCTTGGAATATTGGTGTATGACCAAGAAAAGGTGTTTGTGGATATCTTGAGTATACCAAAGATGGTTTCTTGATCTATCATTGATAAACTTGTTAAATATGTGACTTTAGGATCAAATTATATACTCATGTTTGCTTATTTTGCATCTTCAACCAAGACTGATGATATATCTTGCCATTAGAGATTTACCTTGAGGTGAAGGTTGAGTTCATCATCCATTGATTCCTTTATGAGGTTTTCATCAATAAACATGCTATTTTTTATTTTATATTGCCTTAGAGAGGTTTACACTAGGGACTTGGATTTTTTTTATTCTTTTGAATTTTTTTATTTTTTTAAAAATTTTGTGACTAAGGAACTCAATTTGTTCCTCGAAATAGGTGGTGGGGTCGAGGTCAATGTTGAAACCTTTCTTATGATTATTTATGGTTATATCATTGTAGTCACATGAATTTTATAATGACTTCATGATTTTCAAACATGTCAAGAGACACATAATCTTGTTGGTCCCAAGATATGATCCTTGGATGGATGAGAGAAAGGTTGATGTGGGGTTAGGTGATGGAGGTGATAGTACAAATGGTCATGCCATGGAAAAATTATAGTGAAATCATCAAAGGAGTCTTCAAAGTCACTTCCTTTGATGCATTTAAGGATGGGAAAGGACATCACCACATTGTCATTTAGGCATTTTCAATATCAAAGGATAACATCTCCATTGAATAGTAACCTAGCCCATGGTGATCATAATTGACTTGGATACTCATTAGCTCCTTAATTATTATTCATGCAATCCTAGACCTTTTCCTTTATAGCTCATGCTTTTGCATTCATGGAGTGCCTTTAGATATGCTTCTTCAATAAAATATGGTGTATATTCTTCATTTATGTAGATCCATGAGGTCATATCTTTGTCAACAATTTCAAAATATAGGAAGCCATGTTGTATGATTTTTTTTAGACCATATGGAAGGTCTTAGGTGCTTTAACAATGTGGTTCTAAGGCTTTCTATAGGATCTTAGGGAGAGAGGGAGCTAACCTACATAAAAAGCATTGTGAAGCTTTGCTATCCCCTGATTTTCAAATAGATCATTTCTGAAAATTTCACATTAAATCCATCATTTGATTGATTGATAATATGTGTCTCCATAGTGTCCTTAGGATCAGGTACCATTTGAGCATGTTTAAAGGTTGTCAATTTGAAACCTTATTGTTAGTTGATTAAATCATGTCCCATCTTCATAATCTGTCAAAACCAATTTATAACTCTTGAGTCTAATTGGTTAGTACAAGTTGATATTAGTTCAAATGTTATATGCCAAATTGAAAATTGTTTTATGTATACTTCTAATTGTACTCAGAATTGACCTCGTGCATTGGTGAAATATTCAAAAATAATTAAATTTTGAAAACTATGAAGTTTTGGAAAAAATGATTTAGGGGGATGTTCTTGATGGTATTCTGAGAAATGTGGCCAGTTTTTGCAATGACCCCCTTCCGGATTTAGGAGAATTTAATGTTTTGATTTTACTAGCCAAACTTAAAAAAATATGAGTATTTGCTTGAAAAGAATTTTTTTTTTTGGGTTTTGGTCGTAATGGTATTTTTGTCATCATGGAAAAAAATTAAGGAAAAATGTCTTACCAGTTAAAAGTTGTGCATGTTCCTATTTTGCAATGTTGAAGATGATCAAGGGATTTGCTGGAAAAGTATATGAAATTATTTTAAAACTTTTCCAAAGCATTAATTTTTCACGAAAAGGAGTTTTTCAAGCATTTAAAGGTTTTATTAGTTGATGGAAAGATTGAGTGAGGTTTCATACATATTCCCTTCACTAATGCTACTATTCTCCCTCATTCAAAAATCCTAACCTTCACTAATGCTATTATGCTCCCTCATTTGAAAATCCTAACCTTCACTAATGCTACTATGCTCCCTCATTCTAAAATTCGAACCTTCACTAGTGCTACCATTCTACCTCTTTTAGAACTCCCAAACTCCTGTTTGTTGCTAGCATGTCAATTCAAAACTTGAAAACATGAAATTTTAAAAGAGGGGAAAGGAATCAATTATTCCTATGCAAACTTGTAGGCTTGAAGACAAACCCTCTGACAACATACTAGCATTTGTGTGACCAACATTCGTGCGACCTATAGAAAAACAAAAGCTTTTGAATAGGGTATGACCATTCATCGCAACATAATGGGAATGGATTTTAGTTAGAAGGACATAGTTGTAAATGCTCTCAAAGACATATATGCAAAGTGTGAAAGCATGATCAAGGCGTGGACCTATTGAACATAATGCCTCAAGGAAATTTGATAATATAGAATGCCATGGTTGCAAGATAGGCATATAATGGTTTTGTTGAAGGCCATAAACAAGACAAGTGACACATGGCATCGAGTTCCTACCGGTGAGTGTGGAGCATTTTGGTTGAGAGCAGAAAGTGAATGGTTAGGGATGGAAATAGGTTTATGATAATGTTTTGGGTGATAGCTATTCTTAGGGTTATAATTAGATTTAAGATTACAATTATAGTTTAAATTATGTCTATGATTAGGGTTATCTAAACTAGGTTATAAAAATTCAAAGCCTATGGGCTTAGCATGCTTGTGTAGTGCTTTAAAAGGTGAAGCACTTGGAGACTTAGGACATTATATAAGGGAAAAACATAAAATATGACCTCAACATTTAAAATAGATAAATTTAATGTAGATTGTTTGAAAAGCAATTTTTATGCTCATGATTAAACAATTCATGAGGGTAGACATGGATAACTAACAAAATTTAAGAATTCCAACAAGACCCTAGAATTTTTGTTCACTTAGATACATGTATTGAGCACATCAACAAGATATTCAACTTAGTGAAAACCGTAAGGCTAGAACCTAGTTCCTTTATTTGTGTGTATGAATGAGAAATTCATGAACATAATTAGATGATGTGGATGGTAAAAAATGTTTTGTGGGTCACTAGATAGACTTGATCCAATAGTCCCTAAGGGGTTCATGAACACCTATCAAATGGAATAGGGAATACACTTGTAGGAGTAAAATCAAGGTAGTAAAGGTTAAATATTCAATACGTAGAACTAAGAAGATCAAACAAAAATAAGATTTGAGAATCTAAATCTAGTGGCCTATTGAGTCCAAATTTAACTTGAGTGTCTTGAAGCATCACGACCTATATTATATGAATATCAACAAAAGATATATCCACCCCATTGGTCGGTCACCCATGTATACAATATTAGGTGCAAGAAAATAAATATCTTCATAGTAAAAGAGAAGACCATTATATTGATTCACATGAATTCTCTAGTTGCACTTTATTTATAAGACATCATTGCATTTGAGTCTCCTATTTTTGTGACTTGATATTAATTTATTAGTCACTTGTAAAGCAACTCAAATGTATGCTTAAATGAGTGTATTTATAATTGCATAGAGTATGGTCTAACATATAAACACATATTTTGATTATGTCAACTTGTAATAATTGAACATAGTAAAATCTTATTAAACATAAACATGTAATGCGTTAATATTTTGTTTTTACTCTATATTTAAAGGTTACAACTTTTATTTTGATTTAAGTTGGTGAAATTTAGCAAATATCAAAATATGTGATAGGATTGGACATATCTTTTGCAATATGATGTTCTACATACCTTTCAAAATGTTGTTTTTCCCTAGTTCAGGCTACAACACAATAGCTTTAGGGGAATGCATTAATTGGGAATATATGGAAACACGTGCATGGATAAGCAACTAATTCGATTTACATATAAAATTCAAGCATTTGTTTGGTACTAAAGTGCATGCTAAAAATATAAAAAATGGCCTTAGTCCAGTTGGTAAAGTGGAGGGACATAATGGGATTTTAAAGCCCTTCATGTCACTGGTTCAGCTTCTACAAAATACAGAAAACAAGAATAATATATATCCAAGTTTGTTTGGCCAATGAACTCTTGTGTGGTGGTAAGATAGAAAAAATGCTACTATGATGACCAATCACTGAAAAGAGCCACCAAGCAAAATACAGGCTTGAAAGGTAAACAAAGACAATTTCACAACAATTTTCATGCGTAAGAAATTATAACTTTTCATAAACCATAAATAACTAAGTTTCAATATAACACCAGAATTCAAAACCAAAAATCCTGTAGAAACTACATTGCACACTTTAACAAGAGCACTGCTCACAGATGGTAGCCTATAGCTTACAAATGATTATTCAAAAAATCTTGAACGTCAAGAAAGTGACTTTAAGAATTAACAATTGAAATTTACACTTTCAGACCCTTTTAAATGAGAAATGACTTCATTTTTAACCTAAAAAAGCACAAAGAGAAGCTCCCGAGTAAACATACTTGCAATAAGAGTAACATTTTCTTGACTCACAAAAGAACCAGACAACAAAGAAATCAGAGCCAATTATCAAACATATCTGGTAAGGATAACTATTGAGCAGGGAATAAGTGGTTGTCACATGTGTACAACTCTTATACTTCAATATTGACTTGTGCCTGTCAACAATTTTTCAAACAAACACTCATCTAGACTAATGAAATTACATCAAGAAACAAATTAGAGAGCAAAGAACGGGCTCCTGTAAACACACAAAGAAAGTAATGGAAAAGAGCAAAACCAGTAACAAGAATATTCCTGAATCCTTACAACTTTCCTTGCTTAATAGTGTTGAACAATGCAGCATAAGAAGAATAGATAAACCAATCACAAAAGCATCCAAAGAACAACAACAATTGTAATAGAATGACCTAGGTTCAAATCCATAATGACATAGGAGATAGCTTAGTGGTTGAGCTGCTCATCAACCCAGCCATAGGTCCTAGGTAAAATTCCAATCCCTTCCAAAACTTTAAACAACATTAATCCGAAAAACTTGCTAGTCTAGTATGGGTCCTGGATTTGAATCCAAGCCTATCATCTAGACTAATGAAATAACATCAAGAAACAACTTCCAGAGCAGAGCAGAGGATCCTGTTCAACAATCTAAGGTGATGGAAAAGAGCAAAACAAGCAATAAGAATATATCTGAAACAACCTTCCTTGCTTTCTTAATACTGCTAGTGCTGATTAATGAATATTAAGAAGGATAGATATCAACATGACCTAGGTTCAAATCCATCATGACACAATCAATAGCTTACTGATTGAGCTGCTCATCAACCCAGCAACAGGTTCTAGATTAAATTCCAATCCATTCCAAAACTTTAAACAGCATTAATCCTAAAAACTCATTAAACTAATATAATTAGCCTATGAAAAAGTTTCCCTGGCCATTCAGGAGCTACTGCTGAACGCTTTCCTAACAGCCTACATTGGTTTTACAATTCTAAAAAATAAATCATCATCATAAAACAATGAAGAAAAGGGAAATTAGTCGCAAGAATGTTCCCAACAATCTTCATTGTTTTCACAATTCTAAAGAATAATGTATCATTAAAAAATAAAATAAAAATTGACAATTAAGTTGTCCAAAGGGATTGAGCTACAATAAGAACAGGGCAAAAGGGTACAATATGTTAATTAGATTCTCTAAACATATTAAGCTGAGAATAAGGCTTTAGATAATTTTGAAAGGTGGATGTACTTGTTTATTACCATCATACATGCACGCGATCAATTTATTGAATGGGGAGGTATTGTTAGTGGTAGCTTGCATAACTAGTTAACTTAGTTCAAAACAAATCAACATTTTTATATGTCTTCTTATCTCATGTACACTATTGCAAGCATGAAAATTTGGCCAAGGCTCAACAATTGTGGGATATTTGATAACACAACGCAAATTTGTGATTTTTATTCACAATTGCAACTAGAGCAAAGTTACAAGCATTTTCACAAGGTAAACAATGCTTTCACTATGTTGATGGTGAGAGAGCTCCAAGGGAATATTGGACTTAGAATATCTCTAGAGGCAACAATTCTTATCAAACAATATGGAAGTTATTTTATCCAGTTTTCAAGGTTTACATATATACGGATCAAAGGTTTCTATGGATATCCTTATATGTTGTTGAGATATGTAGATGATGAGATGGTTTTGATTGAAATTGAAATGTAGGAAAAATGGAACCCTAGGATTTTACTCTAGGGCTTTTAGGTGCTTTTTCTAACATTTCATTTAGAGGATTGAGGTAGCAGGAGTTTTGACAAATTTGGACAAGGTATAAGGCTAACTTACAATCTGAAAGGTGAGTCAACTTTCACTTGACCAAACTTGGAATGGATTTGGGGATGGAATGCAATGCAATGACTACATGCTAATGATGTAATTAACTATTATGATGCAAAACAACATATTCAAACTTTAGAAACAAACTAAGTAGAGTATTGTGCACATGTGATATGAATTTGGAGCTGGTTTCTGAGGACCAAGTCGCCTTGGGCGACTATATCCCAGTAGATGGATTCCAAATCTGATTTCACGATCCTCTGGTGTGAGATCAAAGCCTTCTATTTTCACTTGTCACATTGTTGGATATTGTTGACCAAGTTTCCAATTGTTGTCAAGGTGTAGATTTTAATTACAACAATAGACAATTGACTTTCAAACTTCTCCCAATTTTATTCAAATCTAAAACCTATACATTCAAAGACAGAGGAAGGGTTGTGCCATATAGGGGCTTGCCTTAGTCAAATCCCATATTAATGTTTCCATTTCCACAATGGCAATGCCAATGGTAAGGAGTCTATCCTTTTGAGGGATAAGGCTAAATGATAAAATGAGTGATGAATCAACAATGGATTGCAACTCACCACCCAAAAATGGTTTCCTTGAAGGATTGAAGTCATACAAATCTCCTCAAGGCTTGATTGTTGTTGGCTTGATTTGCTTGAAGACCTACAAGGGTTAGATCTTACAAACAATATGATAAAATGAACATGAACATGAACAAACTCACATACACTTTGACATGATGCTTGGATATTGAATTGCTGCAATAAACCTGCTCTTGACTACTCTTGACTTGCTTGATAATTACTTGATCACAAAATTTTCCAACAATTTCTATATGTCCTTTAAATGATGGCTAAAAGCAAGAGTTTAGATTACCACGAGAGAATTTTTGGCAAAACAAAAAGTTTTGTAGGAAATCGTATGCATTACGAATGTCAATTGCAGAGCCTAAATCGAATGTAATACCATTCAACTTTAGATGCGTGAATCAGCAGCATGGCATTATGAAAGCATGTCTGGCGTTTGTGGTATTTTTTTAATAAAGCGGCGTATTTCATTTTTTTTCCTCACCATTTTAGTTGGCGTTAGAGATGAAGAGGAGATTGTGTCGCATTTTAAAGGCCTTGATTGAATAAAATTTTGACTGCCACCTCCTCCCATCGACACAACTGACCTCATTGACCTCTAGGTTGGTTGAATTCTTCCTTTTTTTTGCTTTATATCTTGTTTTTTTGTTTTGTAATTAGTATTCAATTTTTGTTTGTTTAGTGTGTTTTAGTTCAATGTTTTATAGTTTTTAATTGCATTTAAAAAACCCAAAACGTTAATGAAACAAAGAAATTTAAATTGTAAATTGAAAACCATAAAAACTAAACCTAAATTGGACACATTTAACTTAGAAATCAAAACCCTAGAAACCCTAGGTTACAAAATTTACATAGGTCCCTAAAAACTAATTTACACAAGTTAATCCTTGGACCTAAACCCTAAAATGTAAACCTAAAACCCTATTTACCCTAATTTACGTAAACCTAAAACGGGCTATTTACCCTAAAACATAAACCTAAAACCCTAAATTAGGGCTCCTCAAGGAGGTTTAGATTACATTTTATATTTGACATAACCTTCTTTGTATGATTTTTACTCACTCATGGTTCTTAGTTTATTTAGGGTGGAAGTGATGAAAAGTTCAATATTAGGGGCATGTGATATAATAGAAGAGGTAAAATAAGGATGTGTAGTAAGATTTGATGGCATAACATGTAGGGAGGGATCACAAATTATAGTCCATAGGTTAGGTACACTTTGGTATGTCGTTGGTGATCCACACAACTACCAATGAAATTCATAATTGACTAATAAAGGAGGTACAAACAATCGATGCATAGATCTATATATTAACCAACAAATTGATTTAATTATAATATGTTCACATAATATAAATTTGATAGCTAATTTTATCTCGGAAAACTTCATGATTGTATAAATTAACTTGTGAAAGTGTACCAGTGAAGTAAAATAATGTACCTCATGTGAAACTATGTGCTTGATTTAATAAGTTTATATATCATGATGATAGTTGATATGAGCATGTAATCACTCTATATCAATGTTATTAGCTTATATAGTGTATGATGTATTCTCTTAAAAAAACATAGAAATGCAAGTAATACTTGTTAATCTATACTATGTGCAATATGGATAGAGCTAGACACATTAATTTTTTTAAATCAAATAAATATTAAAATGTGAAGCATGAATGATTTCTACCCATTTCTCTTATTTGGATGAGATCCTTTGTGAATTATGTAAGGATACATTATGATCATATTTAAGCCTTAATTTATAGGATGTTATTCATAAGATCTATAGGTTGTGTGTAATCTAATTCCTATTTTAACTCTCATGTGTAGTGGCATTGTTCTAGATTAGGAAAACCAAATGTTGTACTTTCTCTAAACTAGTGTATCAAAGCTAACTTGTAGCATGAACGTTTCAATTTGGAAAATTCAAATTACTTTTTTGAGAAACTTGATAGATGATTCATAAATGCAAGTCAATTCTATAACCAAAGGTTTATTTTCTAAGATTATTTATTTATTGAATTCATCAATTGATTCCTCACTTAGTGGTAGTTAGGTTCTTTTTTGAAAACCCATGTGTCTAGAATTTATAAATATGAAGGAAGAGTCTATGCCATAGAAAAGTTTCAAAAAATATATGATTAGGAAAAAAATTGGGTCTAAATCACTTTAGATCCCCTCTTCCTTTTTAAATCATCCAAAAGTGCTTACAAGGAAATAGGTTCAAAATCCATCTTAACTCAACAACAGTTATAATTGAAATCTAAAATTCCTAATTGTTGATATATTGAGATTATTCCTAGAATGTCACATATTTTATTCAAAGCACTAAGTTTAGGTGGTAGGGTTCTCATTTACTTGTAAAAAATTTATTCATGTGTCTTCTATATGTTTTCATGTCATCAATCTCTAAATCTAAACCCTAACCCCTAAAAGCATTCATTTTGTTGTGGGACCTTAAAATGAAATTTGGTTGCCTTAGGCAACTCCAAAAAAAATTATTCCCTTAAGCCATGGAACATTTTTTCCTAGGTCCTTACTAGACATAGACCCCCTTAAGCCATCGTATCACCCTAAATCGTAAATTGATGTCTTAAAGGGGTCCTAATAATGACATTTCTTAAGGGGGTCAAAGTTCTCAAAATTTGGTGAATAGAGCTCAAACTCATCTTTGTTTTATTTTGTACATTTCAATTAGGTCACTAGCATATATCTATGTGTCCCTTTGAATGTATTCTATTAATTTTTCATTCTTATCTTTAGTATTCTTTGAAAACAATGAATGAGATTATAAATTTTAATGTTAGTAGTAAACTTATAATTTCTTCTTAACTACTTTGTCCCACTATAGAAATCTTGTGTCTCTTATCATGAAATTTGGAAATTTAGATAAATCAATTTATGTCCTCAGATTTAATTAAATTTTTTCATACTTGATTAATACATCTATTCATTTTGTTGTAGGACCTTAAAATGAAATTTGGTTTGCCTTAGGCAACTCCACCAGAATTTTATTCCTTAACCCATATGGACCATTTTGTCCCTGGGACCTTACTACATAGATCCCATTAAGCCATCCTATCACCCTAAATGGTAAATCAATGTCTTGGGGGTGACATTTCTTAAGGGGATCAAAGAAGTTCTCAAAATTTGGTGAATCACGGCTTAACTCATCTTTTTTTATATATTTTGTACATTGCAATTAGGTCACTAGCATATATAATATTATTGTCCTTTCAATGTCTTCTAATTTTTCATTCTTATCTTTAGTATTATTTGAAAATAATGAGTGAATTAAATAAATTTTAATAAAACCCCATAATTTCATTCTACCCTTCATATTAACAACCCCACACTGGACTCAATTTAATGTGTGTACATGCTATGAATTTTTAATGTTATGGATTTTATAATGTTATAAATCGAATGGTCTTCAAATGAAATATATTTTGAATTTGTGCATGTTCAATGTGATTTTTAAATAACTTTCAAATTGTGTGCATTATTTAATTAGTTTGTTGATATATATTTTTTAATTGTTTAACATGGAGTTGCCATATCATTGCTCACATGGATCCGATGTTTAATTTAGAGTATTTTATGCCCAATCAAGAAATTCCTATAGATCCCATACATCCCAATCCACCACATGAACAAAACCCTAGCACACCTCCACATTCTCCACCGCCTAACCCCCCACCCCCTCTTGTATTTGATGAAGATCATTTAAGAGAGAATATCTGAGCAAACCTCATTGTCATTCAAGGAAATATAGATCTCATAAAAAATGAGCCTACAGTCCCTCCCCATCTCTCACGGTTTGCATCTACGATGCAATCTATTGTCGATTTTGTTTGATCTATTGATGCAGACCTAGTTAGTTCCATCAATGGAGAGAA
>VDFB02341496.1:0-10914 GCA_007258455.2 Sequoia sempervirens
AAGTTATTACAGAGCTTATTGTGAAGTTATCATTCAGGGTTTTGATCATTATTCGTCAGGGAAAAGTGATATCATTAGCGGCTGGGTTTATTCCTTTGTTTGGCACATTATTCAAGGTGGTACAGATTTCATAGTTGCTGGTACAGGCCGTACTTGCTGCAGCAAAGGCCGTACTTTCTTCTCTAGGCAAAAATGCCTTGTTTTTTGGCACTTTGACTTCACCACAGTGGACGCCTATCCCTCTAGAGGCATCTGCGACCTTCTGGCGGAGTGAGAAGTTTGCATTTTGGATGGGCCGTACTTTTTATGCCTTCTACAGGTGGCTGCAAATAGAAATCAGGTTTTTAAATATTACATTTAGCTTTGCCTTTTTGTCTACATGTCAGAGATCTATCATTGTAATCATCTAGAAAGAATAATAAATTCATGTGCTATCGATTCAGAAGTCCATTTGCTTCAGTATTTACTTTCCAGTATTTATTAAGGTTTTTAGAAGCATTTTCTTTTAAAATCTCATAATTCTCCTATTTAGCAAAAACCACAAAAAAAAAAATCAAAACAAAGAAAAACAAGCAAAAACAATCAGTTTCCACAAAAACAATCCTGCCATCCTGAGGGTTTGGGAGTCACATAATAGGCTAATCTCAAGTACTGAGAGATGTCAACTGGAAGGGGACATTACAGTCCGCCCCTCCTAAAATTGCTTGTCCTCATGCAATCTCAACTCAGGATGCTGCAAAATCTCCTCACTCTCCCATGTAGCATCCTCCACTGGTAAATCTCTCCACTTCACCAAATATTCCCTAATAGTCATCCTGTGTAGCTGTCTCTCTCTGTATTCCAGGATAGACTCAAGTACTAAAATCAACTTTCCCTCATCATCTAAGGGAGGCAATACTGCTAAAGGTACCACACGATGTCCTAACGCCTTCTTGAGACGTGACACATGAAAAACATTGTGGACCTTACTATCCGCTAGAAGCTCTAGCTCATAAGCCACCTCTCCCACATGCCTGACAATCCTGAAAGGACCATAGTACCGTGGCTTGAGCTTCTCTGATCCACTCTTCCTAAGAGTAGACTGTCGGTAGGGCTGCAGCATGAGATATACCATGTCTCCCACCTCAAAAGATCTCTCGGTCCTCTTCTGATCTGCATACTGCTTTTGTTGATTTTGTGCCTTAGCAATATTCTACTTAAGAGCCCTCATAATGTCCTGGCTCTCCTACAATAAGTCTCCCGCACTAGGCACTCTACTATCACTCAGTAGCAAATCAAGAAAACTAGGCGCCTCATACCCATACAACGCCATGAATGGGGACATCTGAATGGTTATGTGGTAAGTGGTATTGTAACAATACTCACATAAGTATATCCACTTAACCCACGCCTTTTGCTGCCCTGCTATGTAATTCTTGAGGTAGCCTTCCACCCATTTGTTCACTATCTCCGTCTGACCATTGGTTTGCGGGTGGTAACTAGTGCTCGGTGTAAGCTCGGTCCCACAAAGTTTGAACAACTCCTGCTAAAAGTGACTCAGGAACCGACTATCCCTATCACTAACTATGATCCAAGGCAACCCATGTAATTTGAAAACCTCACGGAAAAATACCTCTGCTCCCTGTGTAGCTGTGTAAGTAGTGGTGATCGGAAAGAAGTGGGCATACTTTGTCAGCCGATCCACAACTACATATATGCAATCCCATCCTTGGGCTTTAGGCAAGCCCGTAATAAAATCCATCGACAGGCATTCCCACTTCCTGTCAGGAATCGGAAGTGGCTACAACAACCCTGCCGGATACGTGTTCTCCTACTTGTTCTGCTCACAAACAGGGCACTCACGCACATACTGAAGAACATCTGCCTTAAGACCCTTCCATGTAAATCTCTCCCGAACCTATCTGTATGTCTTAAAGTACCTAGAATGCCTTGCAGTAGGTACATCATGGAAAGCTCGCAGAATGGTGTTCTTCAACTCTGACCCTGGGATCAAGAAAATCCTGTTCTTGTAAATGATCAAGTCGTTTACAAGTGTGTACCTGGTGTCCACAATAGATCCCTCAACAATACCAGATGCCCATGTATCCTTGGCATACTCTGCCACAATCAGGTGCCTCCAATCCTCGGCAATCTGTGCCATAGAACTCAGATGAGGCCGACGTGAAAGAGCGTCAGCAACAACATTCTGTGTACCTTTGATATAAGTGATGTCAAAGTCATATGCCTGTAACTTACTCACCCACTTTTGCTAACGATCATTCAAATCCCACTGTCCTAGGAAATGCCTCAAACTATTATGATCAGTTTTAATACAAAACTTCTTGCCCACTAAATATTGCCTGAATTTGGCCAAGGCATGCATTATGGCCAGCATTTCCTTATCATATATACTGTAAACCCTCTTTGGTCCTCTGAGCTTCCTGCTCTCATAAACAATCGAGTGCTTGTCCTGCATAAGCACCGCTCCAATGCCCTCACCAGAAGCATCACACTGAAGCTCAAAAGGCTTCGTAAAATCTGGCAGTGCCAACACTGGACATGTAGTCATAAGCTCCTTGAACCTCACAAAACACTCCTATGCCTTAGGAGTCCAAATGAAAGCACCCTTTTTTAACAAATCCGTCATAGGTGTTGCATGTCGTGAATACCCACTGACAAATTTGCGATAGAAACCACATAACCCGAGGAATCCTCGCAGCTGTGTAAGGTTCACAGGAGTAGGCCAATCTATGATAGCACGGATCTTCTCAGGATCCATCCGCACTCCCTCTGCACTGATAATATGGCCTAAGTATAACAACTCAGTCATCCCTAAATCACACTTGGATTCCTTGGCATACAAGGACTCCCTATCCAAAATGTTGAGTACTGTATCCAAATGAGTCAAGTGCTCCTGCCATGTCCTGCTGTAGACCAAAATATCATCGAAGAAGACAAGTACATATCTCCTCAAATGTGAGTGGAAGACCCTGTTCATGGTGGACTAGAATGTCGCTGGAGCATTGGTTAGCCCAAATGGCATAACCACAAACTCAAAGTGTCCACAATGACAGCGAAAAGCGGTCTTCTCAACATCCTGCTCATGAACTCTAATCTGATGATATCCTGATCTCAAGTCTATCTTCGAGAAGTAACAGGCACCATGGAGCTCATCAATAAGCTCATCTATACGGGGTATGGGATATCTGTTCTTAATAGTCCTCTTATTCAAGACTCTGTAATCTATGCACGTACGAAGAGTACCATCTTTCTTCTTCACTAGGACAACTGAAGAAGCAAATGGTGACTTACTCAGTCGAATGTGACCCATAGCAAGCAACTCTTTGATAGTCTTCTCTATCTCATCCTTAAGCCGCTTTGGGTGCCGGTAAGGAGTAATCATGACAGGCTTGGCGCCCTCCTCAAGCTCTATGATGTGCTCAATACCTCTGTCGGGAGGTCTCCATGGTGGAATGTCACTGAAAACCTTCCCATGCTTAACGCTCAACTGCTGAATGTCAGGATGATATTCGGTCTTATGCTGTCCTTCCTGTGTAGGCGTCAAAGTGCACTCGGCGGCCCACTCAACCATGTCATGACGCATAAGTCTCTCCATCCGTCGAAAGGAAATAGTCCTGACGTTACTGTCTCGGATGGCCTTCAGTATATGAGTCTTCCCATCCACCTCGAACCAGATCTTCATGTCTTTGAAACGAAGTGTAACTTCCTCAAGAGAATGAAGCCACTTCATGCCCAAAACTAAATCAATATCGCCCATATTTACCACATAATAATCAGCCTTGAATTCATAATTATTCAGGCGCAAAGGAAGATCCTTAATCATACGGTCACACTTGAGAGTGTAACCATCAGCCACCTTAACCCGAATGCTCTCAAACTCTTCGGTTATGAGCCCACGCCTCTCCACAAATCTGACATCAATAAAATTATGGGTGGCACCTGTGTCTAAAAGGGTGATAATCTTTTGACCAGCCAAAACTCCACACAATCTAAAAGATCCTTCTTGTTGTATGCTAGACAACCGTGCCTCCTGGAACTGGATTTCTAACTCTGCCTCCACCTTAGGCTCTGAAGCCTCTGACTCTGACTCCTCAGAACTCTCCTGCTGTCCGGAATTTTCAGATTCCAAATCCTCATATTAAGCCCACATAACTCTATTGGCCTTACCCTTAGGCCACAAAGGACAATCATGGTTAGCATCATAGGGACCCTTGCAGTAGAAGCAAAGCTTCTTCCTACGCAAATCATTAAGAGTCTCACGATCCAAGGGTGCTGCTGATTTTCCCTTTGAATCACTCTTAAAATCAGATTTCTCTCTATTTTTATTGAATCCCTTGTTGTCCTTAAATGACGAAGTACTCTTGGAATTGAACTTGCTAGATGGAGCTGCAAGTTCCATGTTGCGTGCTTTCTTCATTGCTTCCTGTAGTGAAAGAGGATCAAATGCTTTGATCCAACCTCTCAATGGCTCCAACAATCCCTCCACGAAGAGCACAACTAGACGCCTCTCTGATATGTTGGGAACCATCACGGATAACCGCTGGAAGTCTCCTATGTGGGCCTCCAAGCTACCAACCTGTCTCAACTGGGCCAAATCTCTGAAGTAAGACTCAGGATCCTTCTTGTCGAACCGTCCCACCAATCTGTCCACGAACTCCTGGTAAGTGGTGATACGATCATGCTGGAGTGTCACCATCCCATGATGCCACCAGTCATAAGCCGCCCCCTCAAGATGCAAAGTAGCATATCTAATAGCATCCTCCTCAGCCATGGGACGCAATGTAAGGAAGGTATCCAGCTTACTGATCCAAGCCTGTGCTGTAACCTTAACGCTGCCATCAAACATAGCTAAAGTGAGCCTGTTTGTGGCGTGCTTCAGGTCACTATTCTAATGTCTAGGCCTCCTATCCTGCCTATTCCTATAATGCTCTCTCCTCTGTGTGAGAAACCTGTCAAAAGTAAGTCTCTCTCTGACTTCTGGGGTCAATAACTCCCACTCATCGTTCGCTGCCAGAAGAGTATCAGTGAACACTCCCTCAGGCTCCTCATCTGCGATAGCCTCATCAGGCTCCTGTCTCACAAAAGTAGGGCGGGTAGGCCTATCTGCTGTCTGTGAAACAGTCTTGGGTATCCTCTGTGAACCTACATCACTCCTGTCTTCATCACGACGTGGTGATGGTCTCCTAGGCGAACCAATCCTCTGTATCACCGTGGTCAACTGCTGTAATACATCAGCTACCTGCTGCTAACTTGTCCGTAAATCTCTAAGAGTCTGTCTGACCTCTGCATCTTCATCTCGAGGATCTCGAGGAATCTCTGTTCTGTCAGCCATGCTACCCGGCTGCCTGTTCAATTCCCGTTCCCTATCAAACAAAGCTCTCCTGTGAGTGTAATATATGTGAGGCCCAACCTCCTGTGGCTGCATATGAATCCCAAACCCTTAGGATGGCAGGAAACCGCTATGATACCATTGTAAGAACTCGTTTTCTCACGATTACGGAAACTGATTGTTTTTGCTTGTTTTTCTTTGTTTTGATTTTTTTGTGGTTTTTGCTAAATAGGAGAATGATGTGATTTTAAAAGAAAATGCTTCTAAAAACCTTAATCAATACTGGAAAGTAAATACTGATGCAAATGGACTTCTGAATCGATAGCACATGAATGTATTATTCTTTCTAGATGATTACAATGATAAATCTCTGACATGCAGACAAAAAGGCAAAGCAAAATGTAATATTTAAAAACCTAATTTCTGTTTGCAACCGCCTGTAGAAGGCATAGAGTACGGCCCATCCAAAATACAAACTTCTCCCTCCGCCAGAAGGTCGCAGATGCCTCCAGAGGGATAGGCATCCACTGTGGTGAAGTCAAAGTGCCAAAAAGCAAGGCGTTTTTGCCTAGAGAAGAAAGTACGGCCTTTGCTGCAGCAAGTACGGCCTGTGCCAACAACTATGATATCCGTACCACCTTGAATAATGTGACAAACAAAGAAATAAACCCAGCCGCTAAAGACATCACTTCTCCCTGACGAATAATGATCAAACCCTGAATGATAACTTCACAATAAGCTCTGTAATAACTTATGAATGAAGCTATTCCACTAACAGGCAAAAAATCAGTTGGTATTTCACAGCCTCTGAACTACGAACACTGAAGATGGCTCGTTCTCCAATGCTGAAGAAAACTAAAAACCCTTGGCTTCGTTCTCTATAGAAGGAATTGGCTAAAATCGATTCACATATGCATAAAATCAATTTCTTCAAAAGAAAACCTTATATCCTCTCAGCAAGTCGATTTCCTTCAAAAAGCATCATTTAAAATAAACTTGAAATTCACTTTTAATTTTTCAATAGTTTGGGCACCCTTTTAATTATAATAATTAATTAAAAAGTGGCCCCTTCTTCATGATGGTCGACCCCCTTCAATAAGTCACTTAAGTTATAACATTAAATTACATTATAACTATATAATATAAGTTGATTAAATTAATATTTATTTTGGCGCTTGGGACATAATATCTCTCTAACATAAGTCCAATGATAAAACCAGTCTCAAGCCGATGATAAGTGGATCGACCGTGATATATGGACTGCAGACCATACCGCTAAAATAGTGGGTGTTCACGAAAGTGTCTCCACTTACTAAAAATAGTAAGTCAAGCAAATGATGTCCAGAAGACTCCGAACGAAAGCCAAACTGAATAATTCTGACAACTGAAGCCAAGCCATGCCTCAACAAGACCCTCTATCCTCCATATTAGCCTACGAGGGCCACATAATAGGCTAATCTCAAGTACTGAGAGATGTCAACTGGAAGGGGACATTACACCTGCTCCTCCCGAAATTGCTTGTCCTCAAGCAATCTCGCTCAACTCGTGATGCCGCAAAATCTCCCTTTCACTCTCCCTCGGCAGCATCCTCCACTGCAATTCCTCCTCTCCACTCTTCACCAATATTCCTCAGAGATAGTCCCTTCCCCAGAAGTCGTCTCTGCATTTGTGGATAGACTCAGTACTAGAATCAACTTTCCTCTCATCATCTAAGGGAGGCAATACTACTGAAGGTACCACACGATGTCCTAACGCCTTCTTGAGGCGTGACACATGAAAAACATTGTGGACCTTACTATCTGCTGGAAGCTCTAGCTCATAAGCCACCTCCCCAACACGCCTGACAATCCTGAAAGGACCATAGTACCGTGGCTTGAGCTTCTCGGATCCACTCTTCCTGAGAGTAGACTGTCAGTATGGCTGCAGCATGAGCTATACCATGTCTCCCACCTCAAAAGATCTCTCTGTCCTCAAAAGATCTGCATACTGCTTCTGCTGATTTTGTGCCTTAGCAATATTCTCCTTAAGAGCCCTCATAATGTCC
This sequence comes from Sequoia sempervirens, assembly GCA_007258455.2. Taxonomy (NCBI): domain Eukaryota; kingdom Viridiplantae; phylum Streptophyta; class Pinopsida; order Cupressales; family Cupressaceae; genus Sequoia; species Sequoia sempervirens. Next base: position 7,374 of record VDFB02341496.1, read on the forward strand.
TGGCTCTCCTGCAATAAGTCTCCCGCACTAGGCACTCTACTGTCACTCAGTAGCAAATCAAGATAGGCGCCTCATACGCGTACAACACCATGAATGGGGACATCTGAATGGTCATGTGGTAAGTGGTATTGTAACAATACTCACATAAGTATATCCACTTAACCCACACCTTTTACTACCTTGCTATGTAATTCCTGAGGTAGCCTTCCACCCATTTGTTCACTATCTCCGTCTGACCATCGGTCTGCGGGTGGTAACTGGTGCTCGGTGTAAGCTCGGTCCCACAAAGTCTTAACACCTCCTGCCAAAAGTGACTCAGGAACCAACTATCCCTGTCGCTAACTATGCTCTGAGGCAACCCATGTAATCTGAAAACCTCATGGAAAATCACCGCTAATTGCAGAAGTCGCGGGGTAGGCAGTGGCATCTGGAAAGTGGCACACACAACCCATCCACAACTACATTTATACAATCACGCCCTGGGCTTAAGCAAGCCCACAAAATCCATCACAGTGCATTCCTACCTCCCCAAGAATCGGAAGTGGATCTAAACACCCCTGCTTCTGCACAATGTGTTCTCTTGTTCCTCGCCGAAAGAGGGCATCATGTTATTACCCAAGTACCGCCTTAAGACCTTCCATGCAAATCTCCCCAACTGTTCCATGTCTTTAAAATGGACTTTGTAATCGTAGTGTACACATCATGGAAAGCTCGCAGAATGGTGTTCTTCATCTCTGACTCTAGGATCAAGAAAATCCTGTTCTTGTAAATGATCAAGTCATTTACAAGTGTGTACCTGGTGTCCACAATAGATCCCTCAACAATACCAGATGCCCATGTATCCTTGGCATACTCTGCCACAATCAGGTGCCTCCAATCCTTTGCAATCTGTACCATAGAACTTAGATGAGGCCGACATGAAAGAGCGTCAGCAACAACATTCTGTGTACCTTTGATATAGGTGATGTCAAAGTCATATGCCTGTAACTTACTCACCCACTTTTGTTGACGGTCATTTAAATCTCGCTGCCCTAGGAAATGCCTCAAGCTATTATGATCAGTTTTAATACAAAACTTACTGCCCAAGAACTAATATTGCCTAAATTCTGCACAAGGCATGCATTATAGCCAAGATTTCTTATCATATACATCAGAGACTCCTCTGGTCCTCCGAAGCCTCTGGCCTCATAAACTACTCTGTGTTTGTCCGTGAGCAAGCACCGCTCCAATGCCCTCACCAGAAGCATCACACTGAAGCTCAAAAGGCTTCGTAAAATCTGGCAGTGCCAACACTGGACATGTAGTCATAAGCTCCTTGAACCTCACAAAACACTCCTGTGTCTCAGGAGTCCAAATGAATGCACCTTTTTTCAACAAATCCGTCATAGGTGTTGCATGTCGTGAATACCCACTGACAAATCTGCGATAGAAACCACATAACCCAAGGAATCCTCGCAACTGTGTAAGGTTCGTAGGAGTAGGCCAATCTATGATAGCACGGATCTTCTCAGGATCCATCCGCACTCCCTCTGCGCCGATAATATGGCCTAAGTATAACAACTCAGTCATCCCTAAATCACACTTGGATTCCTTGGCATACAAGGACTCCCTACTCAAAATGTTGAGTACTGTATCCAAATGAGCCAAGTGCTCCTGCCATGTCCTACTGTAGACCAAAATATCATCGAAGACAAGTACATATCTCCTCAAATGTAAGTGGAAGACCCTGTTCATGGTGGACTGGAATGTCGCTGAAGCATTGGTTAGCCCAAATGGCATAACCACAAATTCAAAGTGTCCACAATGATAGCGAAATGCGGTCTTCTCAACATCCTACTCACGAACTCTAATCTGATGATACCCCGATCTCAAGTCTATCTTCGAAAAGTAACAGGCACCATCGAGCTCATCAATAAGCTCATCTATACAGGGTATGGGATATCTATTCTTAATAGTCCTCTTATTCAGGACTCTGTAATCTATGCACATACGAAGAGTACCATCTTTCTTCTTCACTAGAACAACTGAAGAAGCAAATGGCGACTTACTCGGTCGAATGTGACCCATAGCGAGCAGCTCCTTGATAGTCTTCTCTATCTCATCCTTAAGCCGCTTTGGGTGCCGGTAAGGAGTAATCATGACGGGCTTGGCGCCCTCCTCAAGCTCTATGATGTGCTCAATACCTCTGTCTGGAGGTCTCCCTGGTGGAATGTCACTGAAAACCTTCCCATGCTTAACTCTCAACTGCTGAATGTCAGGATGATATTCGGTCTTGTGTTGTCCCTCCTGTGTAGGCGTCAAAGTGCACTCGGCGGCCCACTCAACCATGTCATGACGCATAAGTCTCTCCATCCGTCGGAAGGAAATAGTCCTAACGTTACTGTCTCGGATGGCCTTCAGTATATGAGTCTTCCCATCCACCTCGAACCGGATTTCCATGTCTTTGAGACGAAGTGTAACTTCCTCAAGGGAATGAAGCCACTTCATGCCCAAAACTAAATCAATATCGCGCATATTCACCACATAATAATCAGCCTTGAATTCATAATTATTCAAGCGCAAAGGAATATCCTTAATCATACGGTCACACTTGAGAGTGTAACCATTAGCCACCTTAACCCGAATGCCCTCAAACTCTTTCGGTTATGATTCCACGCTTCTCCACAAATCTGGCATCAATAAAATTATGGTGGCACCTGTGTCTAAAAGGGTGATAACCTTTTGACCAGCCAAAACTCCATGCAATCTGAAAGATCCTTCCTTTCGTATGCTAGACAATCGTGCCTCCTGGAACTGGATCTCTGACTCTGCCTCCACCTTAGGCTCTGAAGCCTCTGACTCTGACTCCTCAGAACTCTCCTGCTGTCCGGAATTTTCAAATTCCAAATCCTCATAATAAGCCCACATAACTCTATTGGCATTACCCGTAGGCCGCAAAGGACAATCATGGTTAGCATCATAGGGACCTTTGCAGTAGAAGCAAAGCTTCTTCCTACGCAAATCATTAAGAGTCTCACGATCCAAGGGTGCTACTGATTTTCCCTTTGAATCACTCTTAAAATTAGATTTCTCTCTATTTTGATTGAATCCCTTGTTGTCCTTAAATGACGAAGTATTCCTGGAATTGAACTTGCTAGATGGAGCTGCAAGTTCCATGCTGCGTACCTTCTTCATCGCTTCCTGTAGTGAAAGAGGATCAAATGCTTTGATCCAACCTCTCAATAGCTCCAACAATCCCTCCACGAAGAGCACAACTAGACGCCTCTCTGATATGTTGGGAACCATCACGGATAACCGCTGGAAGTCTCCTATGTAGGCCTCCAAGCTACCAACCTGTCTCAACTGGGCCAAATCTCTAAAGTAAGACTCAGGATCCTTCTTGTCGAACCGTCCCACCAATCTGTCCACGAACTCCTGGTAAGTGGTGATACGATCATGCTGGAGTGTCACCATCCCATGATGCCACCAGTCATAAGCCGCCCCCTCAAGATGCAAAGTAGCATATCTAATAGCATCCTCCTCAGCCATGGGACGCAATGTA
>VDFB02341497.1:0-49712 GCA_007258455.2 Sequoia sempervirens
AATTAGAGTGTCATTGGAGGACTAACAAACTCAATTTTAAACCAAGTTGACAACTTAGAACACAACAAACACAAAATGTTCAACTCAACTCCCTTTCAAAACCAAAAGACATCTAAGACACCTCTAATCCTACCCAAAACATCAAATTAACTCCCCTCTATTACCTGGTTGCATCATGGCACCTTGTTTCTTTATTAGGCCTAGATGCACTAAGTTTACAAGGTGAGGAGGAGACCTATTTCAATCCACAAAAACTCATCACAAGCAATGAAATCCTATTACAAGCCAATGAAAAATGGTCCTTATGACCTTATTACATCACAATCAACTTGAAAAACAAAACAAGATTCAACAAAGCCTCATGGAGGCATGTAGACCCCAAGGTGCCCCTGCACCATGCACCCGAGGTAGAGGAGATCTCAAGTACCACCTGAGATCAGTTGTTGCAGAGTAATGCCATGTTTTTTGATATCTTCTTCACTCATCCAAGTTGCATCTTTAGGTGGAAGACCCTTCCATTTAACCAAATATTCATTATATACCTTATTTCTTGTCTTTTTTACCTCTTTAGTGTCTAGAATGGCTTCCAGTTTCAAAGGTTTAGATGGTGGAAGGTCCTGCACCTAATCTTCATCAAATTCAATACCTACACCTACATCCAAAGATCCCTTAAAGGGGTACAAGTCAGCAACATTAAAAATAGGGGAGATAGCCACTCCAGGAGGGAGTGCTATCTCATAGGCATTTTGCCCAAACTTGTCAATGATCTTGCAAGGGCCTATTTTATTCATTTGTAGCTTTGTGTATTTTCCCTTAGGAAACCTCTCCTTCTTCAAGTATGCAAAAACTATATCTCCCACCTTATATTGAACATTCCTTCTTTTCAAATTTTCCCTCTTTGTATTGATCCACACTCTTTTTGAGATGATTTTCTTTCACTTGATCATGAATAGATTTCATGGCTATGGAAAACTCCTCTCCTTCTACACTCCTCTTCTCCATTCCTTTCAAATCTCTTAACTCAAAGATTCCCCTTGGGTTCATCCCATACACTACCTCAAAGGGACTTTTACCTATGCTTCTGTTGATGGAATCATTATAAGCATACTCTAATTGAGGCAACACCAAAACCCATTGAACACCATGTTCGTTTGTCAAGCACCTTAAGAGATTACCAAGTGATTTGTTGACCACCTTTGTTTTTCCATCCATTTGAGGATGGTAGGAAAAAATATATTGCAAATTAGTCCCCAACTTTCTCCATAAGGTTCTCCAAAAATGACCTATGAACTTGGAGTCTCTATCAAATACAATGCTCATAGGAATGCCATAATGATTTTTTTCTAACAAACTAGACTTTGTATAGGTCAATTATTAGTAGCTTGTTGTATGTGACTACATTTAGATTAGATATAATTCAAGTAGTTGGAATGATTGCTACATTTTAGGGAACACCTAAGGAAACCCATGTCAAGGAAATTAAAAAAAAAAATCATATATTTTAAGGGTACAATAGATTTTGGACTATGGTATCCTAAGAGTGGAAACTTCATACTAACTGCATATACAAATGAAAATTAGGTAGGAAGCATAGATGATAAAAAATATACAAGTGGTGGAGCTTTCTTTCTTGGTGATAGTCTTGTATCTTGGTTAAGCAAGAAGTAAGATTCAATTTCTTTATCTATAGAAGAAGCAAAGTGCATTGTAGCAACTTCATGTTGCAATCAAGTATTATAGATAAAATAGAAGTTGAAGGAAATGAAAATAGAGCTTGATGAACCCATTTCCATTCTTTGTGACAATGCCAATGCTATAAGCATTTCTAAGAATCAAGTAATGCATTCAAGGACAAAGCATATTGCAATCAAATATCATTTTTTGAGAGAGAAGGTTTCTAAAAAAGAGGTGAAGTTGGAGTATGTTGAAACAAAGGATAAAATAGTAGACATTTTCATAAAACCTCTTTCCAAGAAGACATTTGAGTATATTTCACAAAATTTGGGAGTTGTTGCTCCCTCCTCTTTAATCAAGGGGAAGCACAGGTTGAGGGGGGGAATTGACTCCCTACTGCAAGAAGGCTTGGTGGTCTTGCAAAGTGTTTCTAAATCTAGTTATGCAAAAATAATGTGTTCAAAAGGTTTGGTGGAAGCATGGGCTTAAGGGGAGTCTATCTAGGAAATAAGTTTTTGGATTGTGCAGTAAGTAGTTGACCTTTCCATTGATGTCAAATGGGGAGAAATGAAACTCCAAATGCTAAATTATCTAAGGGGAGAAAGTGGAACTCAATGTGAGGTGACCTTCTAATCCAGACATTAGATTTGTCCTCTTGTTTTAACAACATTTTGTTGTTTACCATCAATGAAAAAGGGGGATATTGTTGAACATATGTTATCAATGATGTCAAAGGAATATTTTCATTAGTGTCAAAAGTGCTAATTGATGTCAAAGGATTAATGTTGAAGTAGTTCAATCAGAATTAAATGCAATCATAGTTATTAAAATTAGGGTGTATTTTTGTCCCATGTATCAATGTATTTGAGAACAATGAAGAAGAATGTTCTAGTATGATTGTAGTATCAGACAACACCTATTCATTTTGATAAAGGTAATCCAAAAGTCTGATTTAGAATGTTTGAGGTCAATTAAGGAAGAGAGAGATTTCTGGAAACATGTTCATGATTTTTATTTCTTCCTAGATGTAAGTTTCAGTCTATAGTTTGAATGGAGAGTATGTCTACACATGTTCTAAAGTATTCTATAGTTTCCAAAGTTTATGATTAGTAGGGAAAAATTTTGGAGTCACAAAAGGGTCATCGACATGTTGGTTAATCAACCAAGTTGTTTTGGAATTGTGCAACAGTGGCTTGTAGCATGTGTCCTCCAAAGGTAGTGTGGGATGGTGAAATAGGTCCTGGTTAAGGTTAGTAAAGGAAGAGCATGCAATCATATTAATTTGGTGACAAAAAAATTGATTTAGGACCTATTTGCTACACATTTCACGTAAACTTGAATTTAGGCCCACCTTAGCCAACTTGGCTAATTGTGGATGGTGTTAAGGGATTCCTTGCATACATGAAATATTGTTAATGTAATGTGATGTATATAATCATCATAATTTTAGATCACAAAATTAAAACAAGTGTAATTCAATGGTAGTTGCATCTCAATCATTGTGGTCCATTATCAAAATATCATAAGCTATGTGAAAGAGTGTCTAAAGAAAGATCAGATCAAGTGTAAGCTATGAAATCAACATTAATGATCCACAAACCTTATTTATGTAATTTGGTAGGGCTGGTGTCTTTCTTGGTGAGCTAGTGCTCAGATCTGTGTATTGGGGATTGGTGTCTCGAATAGGATGGTGCCTACAAATACAATAGGGGATTGGTGTCTCTGGTAGGTTGATGCCTACTTCATGATTGTAACTTATTCATTATTTTGTGAGGCTTGATTTGGATAGTAGATCCAAGCAACTCTTCTCACTGTGGTTTTTCCCATTTTGGGTTTCCACGTATATCTAGTGTTCATTGTGTGAATGTGTACATTTTTTTTGCTTGACCGATACTAGCTTGTGATTCATGTTTAGAGAAGTGACTAATGGTAATTCATGTTGAATTAAATATTTTTAAATATATTTGATATATTTATTCATCCCCCTCCTCTCAGTATATTTCCCTTCATGCATGTCCATTTATATTTTAATTGCTAAGGCATTAATGCATTGTGGGAGGAAAATTTTGGCTACAAAATATGGTATATAGGAAGTCAATGATAAATCTCAAGTTTTGACTTCTTAAACACTATAAGCATAGTGCATTTTTCTTATAATAATAATAAAAATGTGGTGTGAAAGGATTTCACACTCTAATCAAGTGTCACCACATGTTTTGTATAGTCAAGGGAAGTCAAGCCACCATAATTTATGTATGTGCTATAGAGAAGAAATTGTGGTATGAAAAAAATGTGCACTCTAATGGGAAGTAGACATGTGTCCATTCTTTGTCGAGACTTTTGAAGGCTAGCACAATTTCTTTATGCACTAGGTATTATGAAAATGTGGGACAACAAAATAAAGCATTGAAATGAGAAAGAAATATGTGTAATGCACAGGGACCACTACTAGTGATAGTTCATAAGGTGCAAATTTGAACATGTGTGTTAAATTTTTCATAACAAGCTAAAGCAAAGGGTTGGTAAGTGGTAAGAAAGGGGTCAATAATTGAATGGAGCAAAGGTTTCAAAGAAAAACTTAAGGGACCATGATACTGTTTGATTGGAAAAAGGGATCTAGGTCTTAAGTCACACTTCTTCCAATTAGTGACATTAGGGATTAAATTTTTTCTCAATATCCACTTGGCTATAAACCTCAATGGGAGAGACAAAATGGTGGATTAGGGTTTTAATCCATTTTGTGTGTGTAATTATGATTAATTGATTGTTAATTGACTGAATTATATAAAGAATTTTTTTCCCTAGATTAACTATGAAAACATAGAAAGCTAAGATGATTTTTGAGAAACATAGAAAATAAAGATAGAAAAAAACTTCAATAAAGTATATGGTAGACATAGAAAAACTTGGTATATAAATTTGGTGTTGAAATGGTTGGTCAAGGGTGTGGGGTGCCCTAGATTAGCTTCTTACTTTTTAAGCTCTGATTTCACAATCTTGTTGCTCTTGATCTACAAGTCTTTCTCTCCCTAGGTCACTATCAGAACTTCTTATGTTGTTGGTAAAATCCGCTTTCCTTGATAGGTTATAGGGATTGAATGGATGAATGGGAAATTAGTCCTCAATATTCCTCCAATTTTCCTTAGATCTGAAAACATATACACATGAAAGAAGGGGAATGTTTGTGCCATATAGGGGCTTGCTTAATTCAAACCCCATTTTGGTATTTCAAGGTCTCCACAATGGCTATGATGATGTATAAAGAGAGCTTACTCTCGATTGGGTAGAGGCTAAATGATAAATAATTGATAAATTAAAAATTTGTTGCAACTCATCACTTAGATCTGCATTCCTTGATAGACTAAATTTATGTAATCATCACCTTCAAGGAGAAATTATTGCTTGATTTGAATTCCTACAAGTTTTAGTACTCACAAAACAAATGAACAAAAAACATGAAAAAACTTACATAAAAACATGATGCTTGATTGAAATAAATGTTGTAATAATCTTGATAATTCTACACTTGACTACTCTTTATTGCTCAATAATAATCTCAATTACTTCCTTAATCATGTTAGTATTAAAATGGTGAAAATGACTAGTATTATATGTAATTCTTCTAATTTCCCAAAAGTCAATGTTGATAGCCAACAAATGAAATTGGAATTTTAAATAATAAAATACCAACACTTAAATATTCAAATTGGATCCAAAAAGGGTTGGACAAGGGAATGGGGTGCCCTAGTCTAGACCCATCCTTTTAAGGTCCTTAAACATCAGGGGGAAATTCTTATTCTTATTTTTATTCATATTGTTTGATTTTTCAAAGATATTCTAGAAATGGGAAATTAAATGCATAATTAGGTCCAAGCACGTAAGGGGGGCTAAACCTAGTGTGAAATTGTCCAGGGTGACAATTTTTGATGCTACATTTATCCCCCACTTTAGTGAGAGTATTAAATTATGCTTAGACTAAAGCTAAAGTACGAAAAGGAAAAGAGGGGTTCAATTATCCAAACATTGAAGAGATAGGATGATATCAAATCTAGGGGATGCACTAGCCCCTAGATTCAAAATATTATAGAAAATTAATATAAGGACAAAGGAACACACATGTAAAGTAAAATACAACATGACAATCATGAAGTATACATGGTGAAAATATAACACATAACATAATATAAACATAATCATGAAATAAAAACACTACATGATGAAAACACAATGCAAACATGCAAAAGGGGGTATGACAATAATGGACTAGAAAGTTTTGCATAAATCTTAATAGGATCCATACCCAAGGTGTTCATGATTCATAGGCTAAAAAATTCTTATATTTTCTAAGTAACACATGAACCAAAGAATCATATGCTAGTGAAGCTCGATATTCACTAGGTGAATCTTGACAAGAAACAAGATAGGCTAGTGAGGCTCAATATTCACTAGGTGAGTTACTACAAAGGTAGAAAATGAGAAACACACAAGGGAAAGTGAGGTTTGATATTCACTAGGTGTGATCTCATGCCATCCATACCAAGAATTATATTCCCAATAATTCTAATAAGGCGCTATGAAAATGATCAATATGATAAAAATGCATCACCAAGTTCAATGTGTGTGAACAAAGTGAAGCACATAATGGAATGCATGCCACCACCTTATACCAAATATATGTTCCCAATAAAGCTAACTCATGATGATGGGTTGCCCCTAATATAAAGCCACATAAAAAGTAGCACATAAGGGATCTACAGATCTAGGGTCAGTATAGACCATAGATAATATATAATATGATTATGCTCATAAATGACATCATTCCATAGATACTTGTGGAACTACAAACACAATGGAGAAATGACACATGAAGACAACATAACAAGCCTTTTTGGGTAAACATGGAAGAGACCTAAATGTCTCAATTCCTTGTATTATCCTCAAAAGGAAAACACAAGACAACAATGTTTACGACATAAAGAATAATAGATATACAAATAGATGAATGCCATGCTAGATTTGTTTTCTTTGTATCCTTGTGCTTATAAGAAAAATAAGGTTCATCCAAAGAAAAATAACAAACATAAATACACAACAAGCAACACATCATAGGATATCACATCACATGCAAGAACACACATAAAACATACACAAAGGTACTACACATGTGAGTCGATCTAAAGAAAATCATTTCCATCCCAATCTTGCTCATGATAAATGGAAGGTGGATAATACAATAAAGGGACTACAAAAAGTTTTGTACAAGGAGTAGCACTAGGTTCAATGCATGGTGAGTCACTCTCATAAACAAGATCATCATGGTTTCCCCCATTCAGATTCATTGATTTAGAAAGTTGCATAAGAGCTAGTTCATTATGATCTTATTTTTATTTTTCTAGTTTATCTTCTTCTTCACTATCATAATAGATTTCTTATTATCATCATGAGTATAAGTAATATCATCCATATGCTCCTATTTCATTATTTTCTTAGGTTGGGATAGGTAAGCTTTAATTTCATGGTTTGACAAGGGTGGTGGGGTGGAGTCACGCTATGATGAGGATGGATGGGCAAGAGGTAATCCATCAAAGTTGGACTAGATGGATGGATGATTATTAAGTAATGTTTCACAATTTTTAGCAAGTTTAGGAGCTATGACATGAGGTATTTTTTTATTGTCTTTTTCACTTCTATTTCTTCTTGCACGGATTTTAGCTTGCAAAGTGGTAATAGGTTTCTTTTCTTCCTTTAGAGTAGGCATTGAATGGACCACCACAGGTTGGGATACCACTATATTCTTAGGTCTAAAAACTTGTTTTCCTTTTAGAGGCACAAAGTGAATGGCATGATTATCTCATGGTATTTTATAGGATGATGAAGGTGAAACCACAACATACATGCCAGGTGGATGAGGGAGGATACCCAATTCAGACTTAGGCTCCTCTACTACCTTTAGGGTAGGATAAATGTCCATTGATGTCACTGTAGAGTGAGGAATATTAGGTGGGATATTACTAATGGATAATTTAGCTATACACTTATATTTTAAACTTTTTATATGATATGAAAAAATTATCCTCACAAGGTTTAACAGGTTCAATAGGTTTATGCCAAAAATAATCTAGTGAAAATTTTCCACAGGAAGCCAAAGGTTTAAACCCACTATGATATATAGTGTATATTTCTTCTTCAAATGGGAACTTTATGTACTTTTGGATAATCGATGGGACCACATTCATTGATCATAGCCATGGATAGATAAACTTCAAATGAAATTGGTCTGATGTAGGAATGATGGTAAATGAAAAATCTAAGACGATGGAGAAATGATATATAAAGACAACATAAAATACCTTTTTTGGTCAACATGGAAGATATCTAAATGTCTCAACACCTTTCATCATACCCAAAAGGAAAATATAAGACAATAATGTTTATGACATAAATAAGAATGGATATATAAATAGATGAATGTCAAACATATTTGCTTTCTTTGTATCCTTGTGCTTATGAGAACAAAAAGGGTCATCCAAAGAAAACTAAAAAACATAAAGACACACCAAGAAACAAATCACAATAGATCAAATCACATGCAAGAAAACACATAAAACATACAAAAGTATACTACACATGCTAGTCGATCTAAGGAAATTCATTTGCATCCCAATCTTTCTCATCATAAATAGAAGTTGGATAATATGCTAAAGATACCAAAATAGGGGCCATAGAAGGAGTAGCACTAGGTTTGATGCATGGTGAGTTTCTCTCATTGTGAGGATCATCATGGTTGCCACCATTCAGTTCCATTGATTAAGATGACATAAGATCTAGTTCCTTATGATCTTCTTTTTGTTCTTTTAGTTTATCTTCTTCTTCATTATCCAAATGTATCATAATAGATTGTTTATTATCATCATGATTATGAGTAATATCATTCATATGCTCTTATTTCATCCTTTTCTTAGGTCAGGATACGTAACTTGTTCAATTTCATGATTTGGCAAGGGTGGCATGGTGGAGTTAGGTGATGACAAGGATGGATGGGTGGGAGGTAATTCATCGGAGTTGGAATAGATGGATGAATGATTATAAGGTAAAGTTTCACTATTTTCAACAAGTTTATGATCTATGGCACGATGTATTCATTTATGCTTTTTTCACTTCTACTTTCCCTTGCATAGGTTTTGGCTTGAAAAGTGGTAATAGGTTTATTTTCTTCATTTGGAGTAGGCATTGAAGGTACCATGGCAAGTTGGGATACCACTGTATTATTAGGTCTAAAAACTTATTTTTCTTTTGTAAGCACAAAGTGAATGACACAATTATCCCATGGTATTTTATAGGATGATGGAGGTGGAATCACAACAAACATTCCAGGTGGCTGAGGGAGGATACCTAGTTCAAACTTAGGTTCCTCTACTACCTTTGGGGTAGGAGAAACATCCATTTATGTCACTGTAGACTGAGGAATCTTATGTAGTATATTACTAAGGGATAATTCAACTATACACTTAGCTTTAAAAATTCTATGTGATATGAAAAAGTGATCTAAGTCATGAGGCTTAATAGGTTCAATAGGTTGAGGCCAAAAATAATCTAGTGAGAAATTTCTATAAGAATGTTGGAATTTTGTGTTGTCATTGATGTCAACAAATCTTTGTTGTTGCATTTATTTCAACCTATGGAGATGATTTGATGAGCATGTTTTGGTGATGTTCAACCTCTTGTGTGGTTGATATGTTGTAGAAGTGTTTTAGATGATTAGAATGTGTTTGCAGTGCTTGATTTCCAAGTGATTTTGAGAAAAAATGAATAAAAGAGGAAACATTGTGGTGAAGAGTGTTTAGTGTGATAGAGTGGTGTTCAGTGTTTTGCACTACATTTCTTCATCATTAAAGATATGCTTGTGTGGTTTGGATATGTTTCTTAGAGATTTCAAGATGTGTTCTATCCAAAGTTTCTTGTTTTGGATCATTGTGCAGAGAAAGTTGTGTTCACCAGAGTGTTAACTATATAAGCAATATTGTCTGGAAGAAATGGTTTTGCTCTGCATTTCTCTATAGTTTAGTTTTTGGTCTTGTAGATTTGGAAGTGTACTTATATTTATAGTATCTATCTTTAGTCTGATTTGTTTTTTTGGTGCTCCACAAGGTTGGATTCAAGTGTTACAATGTGTTGAAGGGTGGTTGGTTGTGCAAAATGAATGTGTTCTTTTGGTGTATGATGTTGCGAAGGATTTTTTGGATTTTAGGGTGTTAATGGAATATTCTAGATTGTGTTAAAGTGATGTGTGTGGTCCACGATTCATCTTTGGATCAAAGGAAGCATGTACTTAATTGGTTAATTGTGTTAACATAGTTTCAACCAACCTTAGGTGTTTAGACTAATTGCGAATATGGTTTAATGTTTGCGGAAGAGTGGAATGCCATGTTCATGTAGATTTAGGTATGAGTTAAGGTATGATGTGTCATGTTTCCATTCCTTTCCACCATGAGAATGTTTTGGTGCTGACCTAATTTAAATTTGCACATTTGAGGTTCATAGCCAACCTTGTAGATTTCTTTCAAGGTTGAAAATAGTATATATGTGTGATGATTTGATGAAGTATAAGAGAAGTATGTAATGCAAAGTGTTAAGATGTGAAGTGTGAAAGTGTGAAATGAAGTGTGAGCTTTAATGCCTAAGACTACTAGAAGTAGTGAGAAAAAGGTGTCTACATTCTACAAAGAGTGAATATTTTGGTGAAGCAGTGGTGGAAATTTTTGTTGCTCTGAGATGTATTTTTCATTGTAACAATCTTGTTTCTTCTTATTTCTAATATGGTAGTGATCTATTCTTTTCTCTTTGATCAGTGATCCCTCTAGAAGTGAGCCTATTGTATTCTATGTTGCAATTACTTTATATTGTGAGCTAATCCTCAATGTCGTTTTTCCCTTCTTCATTTTTCCACATAAATCTAGTGTTCTCATGTGTTTGGATGTGTTTTCATTACTATTTCTTATGTTTATGTTATGCTAATGCATGGTAAGGGTTTAATGGTTGTTAAGGGTTTATGGACTAATGCAGATCTAAATGCTAATGAGGGTTCTAATGTTTTAATGTACAACTAATTCACCCCCCATCTCAATTGTCTTGTGCATTCAACAATTGGTATCAAAGAAAGGTTACTTAGAAGAAATCTTAACCACTTGAGGTAGATATGGGATGGAACACAAGAAGGAGGATCCTTTATTTGATGGGTTTGATTATGAATTCTAGAAGATGAGGATGGAAAGTTTCCTTATCTTTATAGGGTTTGGAGTTTGGAAATCTATTGAAACTATATATATAATTCCTATAAATGGTCTGAGTACTAATCATAAAATCAAGGCATATGGGAACAATGGTAAAGCAAGGTATTCTCTTTTGAGTGGTCTTTCTAATTTAGAACTTGTGAAAGGTATGAGTCTTAAAAATGCTGGTGACATCTAGAAAAAGTTAGAAAGTATCTATAAAGGGGATGATAAGGTCAAGCAAGCAAAGATGTAAAATCTAAAGGTCAAGTTTGAAAACCTAAAGATGACAAAAGATGAAGATATTACAATCTACATGCATAGAGTGGATGAAGTTGTCAATTCCATTAGAGGTCTTGGTGGAAATCTAGATGAAGATGAGGTGGTAAAGAAGGTACTAAGAACTCTTACTAAATCTTATAGCTATAAAAATTTTGCTATTGAGGAATTTTAGAATTTGAATAATTATTCTAGAGATTAGTTGTCTGGTGTATTAACTACTTTTGAATTGAGAGAGTTTGGTCCAAGTGATGTAAAAAAGGAGACTAGAAGAATGATAAATCAAACTAGGATGATGTTGATGATGTATAAGAAAAATTTGTGAGAAGATTAAGAAAGGGCACTAGAAAATATAGAGTTAAGTTACCTTTCAAATTCTTTAACTATGGAAATATTTGTCATTATGCTTCAAGATGACTTGTCAAAGCTTCAAAAGATAGACCTAAGGAGAATAAAGGAAAATAAATTAAGAGAAGTTATTATGCTAAAGAAGATGTTGGTATATCTGATGATGAATCTGATTATCTAGATGATGAATGCTTGTTCATGGTTCTAAATGTTGGAACTAATTTTTCTAACTCTGGGAAATGTATGAAGGAAAGTGCTCTGAAAGTAGGTCATAACATTGGAGGAGAAATGGTGAGTGCTTTTCATGCTAGAGAGGAGAAGAACAATTGGATCACTGATAGTGGATGCTCAAGTCACATGACAAGCAATAAGAGTAAGTTTATTAAGCTTGAGAAGTTTGAAGGTGGTTTAGTTAAGGTTGGTGATGATATATCTGCTAAGATATGTGGTTTAGTTAAGTTTTGATGGAAAGCATAATACAAATGATGTTCTTTATGTTAATGGTTTGTGACATAACCATTTGAGTGTAGGAAAAATATGTAGAAAAGGGTATAATCTTATGTTTTAGGATAATGGTTGTGATATTAGAAAAGGTTCTAGAAATGTGGTTGTAGCAGGAAGAAGGATAGATGGAAATTTTTATCAACTTAAGGGTGCAAATGGTCCTTTATGACTCAGTTAATGAAAGTTGGCTATGGAATAGAAGAATGTGTCACGTCAATTTTGATATCCTGGTGAGGATCAGTTCAAATCAAGCTATGATAGATCTACTGAAGATTATAAATCCTATCAATGCTATCTACAAGGAATGTTAGATTAGGAAAGAAAGATAGAAAAAGTTTCAAATTCAAATAACAATCTACTATCAGTCCTTTGGAGTTGGTGCATACATATCTTTATGGACCTACTGAAATCATATTTTTTCAAGGTGATGGGTATTTCATGCTATTAATTTCAATGATTATTCTAGAATGGCTTTGGTTACTTTTATCAATGAAAAATCAGAAGCTTTAGATAAGTTTAAGCTATTCAAAGAAATGGTAGAGAATGAAATGAATGTGAAAATCAAATGTTTGAGATCTAATAGAGGTGGAGAGTTCACCTCCAATGATTTTAATAATTTCTATGAAGATCATGGAATAAAGAGACATTTTTTATCTCCTCGAACTCTTCAATAGAATGGAGTTGTGGAAAGGAAGAATATGATAGTTCAGGAAGCAACAAGAACAATGATGAAGGAAGCAAATCTACCAGTTGTCTACTAGAGAGAAGTAATTCACACTGTAGTCTAAATACTTAACAAAGCACAAGCAAGGACAAATAGTTTAAATAATTCCTATGATTTGTGGTATGGAAGAATCCCTACTATGAAATATTTTAGAGTATTTGGATGCAAATTCTATATCAGAAGAGATGAAGAAAACATAGGAAAGTTTGATGCAAGATATGATGAAGGAATATTCCTTTGATACTCTACAAGAAGCAAGGCGTATCGATGCTACAACAAGAGGCTGAAAATATTGTTGAAAGTGCAAGTTTCAAAGTAGATGAAGACTTACACAAAATTTTAGTGATGATATATGGATGAGTTAGATGAGTCATCTTGCAAAGAAGAAGAGAAAGATGATGGAAAGGAAAAAGAAGTGCAGGTTAAAGAGGAAGAAGCTCTAAAAAAGATCCCTAAGACCCCTAAGTATGTGCAGAAGAATCATTCAGAAGAACAAATCATTGGTGACAAGAGTAGAGGTGTGTTGACAAGAAGAAAGGCTAATATGATAGAAGAACAGGTAAACCTATTTTTTTTTTCTAAAGTTGAACCTAAAACAGTGATTGAAGTGTGCAAAGATGAATTTTGGATCAAGGCTATGGAGGAAGAACTGATTCAGATTGAGAAGAATCAAACTTGGGAACTTGTCCTAAGACTTGCAAACAAGAATGTGATTGGAACTAATTGGGTATTCTGGAACAAGCTAAATGAGAGTGGAGAAGTGGTAAGAAACAAGCCAAGACTTGTGTGTAAATGCTACTCACAAGTAGAAAGAATAGATTTTGAGGAGACTTTTGCTCCAATGGAAAGAATGGAATATATTAGGATGTCTTTTGATTTTGCAGAATGTAAGGATTTCAAATTATATTAGATGGATATGAAGTCTACATTCTTGAATGGTGACTTGAAAAAAAAAGTTTATATTGAACAACTGGAAGGATTTCAGTTATTAGATAATTTTGATATTGTTTGCAAATTGAAGAAGGAATTATATGGACTCAAGCAAGCTCCCTGAGATTGGTATGCAAGATTGGATAGGTACTTGTTGCTACAAGGATTCAATAAAGGTACCATAGATATCAATCTTTATTTCAAAGTTGAAAAAGATCAAATCTTGATTGTGATTGTGTATGTTTATGACATAATCTTTGGAGGTAATGAATCAATGTGAAAGAGATTTGTAGAAGAGATGCAAAAATAGTTTGAGATGTCTATGTTTAGGGAGAATAATTTCTTCCTTGGACTTCAAATCAATCAGACAAAGAAAGAGATAAATTCATATCATATTTCGAGTATGTTAAGGAAATGTTGAAGAATTTTTGGGATGTAAGACTCTAAACCAAAATGTACTCCCATAGTCACTAGTTGCAAACTAAGTAAGAATGAAGAATCTCTTAAGGCTAATCAGATCAAGTACAAATCATTGATTGTAGGACTGCTATATCTAATTGCCACTAGACCAAATATCATGCATGTAGTTTTCCTTATGGCTAAATTTCAAGATCCCAAAGAGTCACATGTGGTAGTAGTGAAGAGGATATTCAAATATTTTAAAGGAACTTTGGAATATGGTTTGTGGTATCCAAATGATATTGATTTCTCTCTAAGTTCTTAAACATATGTAGATGGGTAGGTTGTGTGGATGACATAAAGAATACAAGTGGTGGTGCTTTATTTCTTGGAAGTAGGTTGGTGTCTTGGCTAAGAAAGAAGTAGGATTCAATATCATTATCTACTACAAAGACATAATACATTACTACAACATCATGTTGCACATAGGTGTTGTGGATGAAGCAAGATTTAAAGGATATTAGAGTGGTATATGATGAACCTATTTCTATCTTATGTGATAATACAAGTGATATCAATATTCCAAAGAATTTGGTAATGCATTCAAGTAAAAAGCATATTTCAATCCAATATCACTTTTTGAGAGAGAAGGTTGCAGAGAATGAGGTGAAGTTAGAGTATGTGCCTACTAAGGATCAAGTTGTAGATATCTTCATGAAGGCTCTTTCTAATGATACTTTTGAGTATCTCCGAGAGAAGTTGGGGGTTATTGCCCCTCCTTTTAATTAGATGAATAAGGATATGCATCAATCCAGTGGATCTCAAGATTCATTCCTTTTTCTAGATTGATGTTGGTGGCTACCTCTCAGAGGGAGTAGGTAGTAGCATTGTTGGTTGTTGCAGTCAAGGGGAGTAAGTGTTGTCATTGTGTTGTGGTGTTGTCCTTTCAAGCCTTGTCAGAGGAAGTGAATACAGAGGTTGCAGAGAAGTTGTCATTCCTTATAGGTGCTACCTTTGAGGGAGAGAATGTATATGTGATTTATGTCAAAGGGAAGCAAAGAAAAAAAGATATGTCTTTCCCTTTTCCATTGATGTCAAAGGGGGAGAGAGTTAATTAAAAAACCATATGAAGTAAGGAAGAGAGAAGTCCTATGTAAGATAAAGTGTTGAAAAGTATATGCTTGTGTAAGAGGGAGGAATATGCACTATGGTGTAGTATATGAGTTGGTGATCAAAGATTTTTTTTTTTTTCTTGTTGTTGATGGTTTTTCCATGTGTTGTCATCAATGACATAGAGGGAGATTGTTGGAAGTTTTTGTTATCATTGATGTCAATAGATATTTATTGTTGTATTGATGTCAACCTATGGAGATGCTTTGATGAGCATGTGTCTGTGATGTTCAACCTCTTGTATGGTTGAGATTCTACAAAAGTGTTCCAAATGATGAAAATGTGTTTGTGGTTCTTGGTTTCCAAGTGCTTTTGAGAAAATTTGAATAAAAGAGGAAATAGTGTGGTGGAGAGTGTTCAATGTGATAGAGTGGTGTTTAGTGTTTTTATCCACATTTCTTCATGGTTGAAGACCTTATTGTGTGGTTCAGGTATGTTTCTTATAGGTGTTCAAAGGTTTTATATCTAGAGTTTCTTGTTTTGGATCATTGTGTAGATAATTTTTTGTTTACCAATATGTGAACTATGTAAGAAGTGTTGTCTAGGAGAAATGGTTTTGCTTTACATTTCTCCATAGTTTGGTTTCTATTCTTGTAGATCTAGAAGTGTGATTATATTTCTAGTATCTATTTTCATTCTGAGTTTTTTTTTTGGTGCTCCACAAGGTTGGATTTAGGTGTTGTAGTGTGTGGAAGGTTAGCTAGTTGTGCAAAATGAATATGTTCTGGTGTATGCTGTTGTGAAGGATTTGTTGGATTTTAGGGTGTTGATGGAATATTCTAGATTGTGTTAAAGTTATTTTTGTGGTTTGCAAGTTTTCTTTGGATCAAAGGAAGCATGTACTTAAATTTTGAATGGCGTTAACATAGGTTCGACCAACCTTAGGTGTTTACACTAATTGCATATATGCTTCTGTGTTTGTGGAAGAGTGGCATGACATGTTCATATGGATTTAGGTCTAAGTTAAGGTGTGATGTGGTTCACCTTCATTCATTTCCATTGTGGGAATGTTTTAGTATTGACATAATTTAAATTTGCACATTTGAGGTGCATAGCCGGCCTTGTAGATTGATTTCAAGGTTTAAGACAATATATATGTGTGATTATTTGATAGAGGAAATATAAGAGAAGTGTGTAATGTGAAGTGTTGAGATGTGAAGTTCCAAAGTGTGAAATGTAGTGTGAGCTTTAATGCTTAAGACTACTAGAAATAGTGAGTAGAAGGTGTCTACATTATATAGAGTGTGAATGTTCTAGTGAAGTAGTGGTGGAAATTTTCTATTGCTCTAAGATGGATTTCTTATTGTAACAATCTTATTTATTCTTCTTTCTAATCTGACAGTGAGCCATTGGTAGTTAGACCTTCTTTTCTCTTTGGGCAGTGAGGCCTCCAATTGTGAGCTTATTGTATTTGGTGTTGCAATTACTTTATATTGTGAGCTAATCCTCACTGTGGTTTTTCCCTTCTTGGGTTTTCCACATAAATTTGGTGTTCTCATGTGTTTGGATGTGTTTTCATTAGTGTTTCTCATTTTTACATTCTACTAATGTGTGGTAAGGGTTTAATGGTTGTTAAGGGTTTATAGACTAATGTAGATTGAATGTTAATGAGGGTTTTCATGTTTTAATATACAACTATTTCACCCTCCTCTCATTTTTCTTATGTATTCAACAAGGAAGCCAAAGGTTTAAACCCACTATGATAAACAATATGTATTTCTTCTTCAAATGGGAACATTATGCACTTGTGGATAATTTATGGGACCACATTCATTGAGCATAGCCATGGATAGCCTAACTTCAAATGAAATTTGTTTGAAGTTGGAATGGGTAAATGAAACATCTAATTGTTTAGGTCCAAATTTGATTGGGAGAGTTAAATCAAACCTATCATAGGGTGAACATAGCCATCATGATTCTTCAACCATGCTTTCGATTGTTCATAGTTATCTTTGTAAAGTTCACACACAAATAGAAATTCCTCAATGATCACATTCTCTAGCTACATGGACCAATGAGTGCCCCCTTGTGGATTTTTATTAATTTGAATGGTGATATAGAGAGGACCATCAGTTGTGTTTATGGATGCATCAATATATTTGAATGAAATGTTAGGCAACAAAGTGGTTCATCCCTTATGAGGTTGAAATTCTATTGTGTTGATAACATTGGATAAATCACCATCTTCTTCATCATTATCACCACATTGCACAAAGTTGGATGAATGAATTTGTAATAGGTTTGTGAATATTTTCATGATGAGGAATTGTAGGAGGTGTTTGTTGTGGCATTTTTTCAATCTAGGGTTTTCATGAAGAGGTGATTTGGGATTTTGAATATTTGGGGGAAAATTATCAAATCCTAAAAATTAAACAAATTTCAATTTAAAAACTAACTCAATCTACCTATTTAATCCAAATTTAAAACTAAAAAACTAAAAATACTTACTTCTTTGATCTCCCCAGAATCTTTGTGATATTTTGGTGACGATCTGGTAAAACTTTGGGTGTAAAATTAGGTCTACAATAATGTGAGTGCACTTAGAAGGGTGCTTAGGTCATGGGTTGAGAGAAAAATGGTAAAATAAAAGATGTTTCTATTTTTTTGTTTTAATAAGAAATAACATGCTCATGTTATAATGCACTTGTGTTATTCTTGCATAGGGGTCAAAAAGTGGGGTGACCACTTTTTGGTCCTCCATTTTTTTACACACGCCCAATAATTAAGCTATTAAAAAAATTATATTTTTTAAAAGTAAACTTATAAATGTACAAAAGGGTAGTTTTTATATGTTAAAAAAATACTACTTACATGAGTACCTGAGTTGTTGAAACACCAATTTTTTGAATAATTTATTCTTTTGGTAAATTGACCCCAAAGGGATCCTATACATGTATGCAATGGATATTTCCAATTGGAAAATTTATGACCCATATCTAGCTTAGTTAGAATGGATCTACCTAAACCATATGTTTCAAAAAAATGGTTATAAATATTTAAATGCAGTTTTGAAATTTTACCCAATCCCATACTTGCTACACAATTCTATAGATTTGTGAGCTCTAAAAAATTTAGCATTACAAACAATGGTCTCATGTGGGACTTTAAACTCAGTAGTACATTTTTATAATAAGAAATATATAACAACTTTAGTAGTGACACTTTTTCTTAGGATTTCTTCAACCTTCTTAGCAAAGTAGGCAATTTCCACTAATATCTATTCGAAACTATTGCTAGATTTCTCAAATATTTTCTCTATAATTTAATCAATTCCCCATTGTTGAAAATAGTATCCTATTATAATTATTCTAATATTTAAGGATCCAATATATTTTAATATTTTTAAAAATATTTAAAAAGAATACATTTTCTAACCATCTTAGCAAAATCACCAACAAGAGATGTAAACCAATATCTTGCCCTCAAGGTCTTGTGGGTAGTTGTTCTAGTAGTGAAATTCCTTCAATAGATCTCCTAGTGGAACCTTGAAATGATCATTTGATCGAGATAGCTTTATCCACGCCCTTGATTAATACACCTAGATTTTTCCACATAAGCTTTAATTTAATTAGGAGATACTTTTGATTTGCTAGCTTATAATCTATTTTGTTATCTCATTCAAATGGATACGTTAAATTATATTTGTAAGTCTAGTTGATCCAAGGGTTTGGCCTAGGAAAAATTGACCTTAGTAATTCAACATAGTCCCTTAAGGTGATTGTAAACACCAAATTCCATGTGCAAGCTCATATGATATTAAAGATCAAATGAAACATTTTATTGATTCCTCTTATTTAACTATCACATTTGTTATGCCAAGAGACCTAATCTATAATGGTAGTAGGGAGAAGAAACATTTGATTCCATGTTTGTGAAAACAAATTATTTACAAAGTATTTTTTTTAAATATAAAGACATCAAAATTTATATCAATGTCTACAATTGAAACTATTAAAAAGTAATATATACACTTTTCAAAAAAAAAAGAATTAACAAAATAATGAATAAGAAAATAAAATACATTTTTAATGAATAAAAAATAAAATTATGGAAAACATAGCTCTTCAAATAAAATAAAGTAAACAATGTAGATAAAAAATAATAATTAACCGATAGGCTACATATAGTGTGAGATTTGAGCCTGAAACAAGTCTCACACTTGCAAATCATTATTGAGTTGTTGCAAAACAAACTTGTTTTAGTTGCCATTTAGTGGTAAACTAGTTGTTGTTTAATGGTAAAGCCTCCAAAATCCCACTTATCACATAAAAGTCAAATAAATATAATTATTGATTTGACAATTTAATGGGAATGTTCTATTTCTATTTGCAATGTTTTTTTATCAATTTAATGACAACTTTCTTTTTTCATTTGCATTGTTTTATGTGTTAAATTTGTATGCAAACATTTCATAATCAAATAATACTTAATTTCTTTAAGGAAAAAATCTAGATTTGTCTAAGTTTATTTCATTCCATTATTTGACACTTATTATTAATTGTTAATTATTTAATCCAACCATATGCAACTAGAATTTGCAACACATCCATCCACAAACACATACTGTCTAACATATTAAACATCCATATAGTTTTCTATCGGTGTAATTCTTGAACCTCCTTTTAGATGCAAATGCTAGTTTTTAAATAAAAATAAAATTTAATATGTCTAGTGTATGATGTAATAAATAAAATAAATATCTTTTTACATTTTTTAGATGAATATGTTTAAGATATAGATACTAATTATTCATTTATCAATCCAACCTCAAATTTATTTAAGTTATTATATTTAATTGTTAATATATATTTGCTTAACTTAAATTTATTATGTTTAGAGACATTCTACAATGATCGCAAGGGGTAAAGTGTAGTAGCATGAGCATGTTAACAAGAACTTTTACCTTTTACTTTAAATGTGACACTTGTTTACATGTCAAAGTATTAATATTTTAATAATAAACTTAATATTAATATTTAATAATAAATATAAATATAAATATATGAAATACAAAAGATTAAAAAATAAATACTATAAAAAACATTCGCTTTCCACAATCCATAATGATTAATGTATGTGATTTTTGTCTATTAAGCAAATCTTACCCAATTAAATCTAGAAATCACATAGAGTAAACATGCTATTACTTGCTCAAATTTACAAATTTATCTAATTGAGAGGGGAAAATGAAAAGAATATATAGAATGAAGTAAGAAAATGTAAAAAAAAATTAAGGGTTGTCATGAATAAAATGATAAAATATATGTCTACACGAGTAGCAAAGTTGGCTTGGGCTGTAGGTTTGCTCTCCACTTGTTTTGGGTTCAACTTTGAGGCCCAAACTTCCTGATGCACGTGGTATGCGGCTATTGCGTGCATCTTCAGGGGACTAGTCTCCTTAGCTCACCCCATAAAGGAAACACGCACACTGGATTGAGTTGCGAGGACACCCCTGAATTAAAAAAAAATGATAAAATATATGAACTACCATATCTATCTTTAAAAAACTATATAAATTACCCATAGAAGTATTGTTATGGAAACATCCTTCTCGAAATGAATCAATTCATCATATATAAATAAAAAATACACCTCAAAAAAATATTTATATCTATTTTGTATAAATTTTTAAAAAAGATATTTTATATAAAAATCTAGTTGTTTCTTTACACTTCTCAAGAGAATATAAAAAACACAAAAATATTAAATTCCAACTAATTTAAAGATCCAATAAAAATAATAAACATTTTAAACGTCATTAAACAATCTAAAACGACCCAACTGTCACAAAATTCCTGTGAGATGTGCATTTTTGTTAGGGGAAATTTGCAACCGACCAAGATGAGACTAAAAACGGAAATATAAAATCGTTACAAGTACGGGCACTACCTACGAAAGAACTGTTTGCTATTTATAAACCACACGCAACCTTGGGATAAATCGGGCGAAATTCCGAGGTAAGACTTGTTTTGCGGGTCACCTTGGAAGCGGCGGAAAAGTGGTAGCCCATCGTTCCAAACGTGGTATTCCCTTTCCTCTTGGTTTCCACAGATGAAGTGCTAGTGACTCTAGTCATTACTCCTTCCCTGACATACTAATCTAACAAAACTGCTGCTTTTCCTCTTTCACAAAAACACCCACCAATTCTGCACAGCTTAATCTTCTTGTCCAGATTAATCTTTAGGCACAATTATCCCACTTATTACCATCCCAAGGCAAATGCTGGAGATTCAGGCTTTTCTTGGATTATTACCAGGGTTAGCACATACTTCGAGTTAATCCACCGCTTGGATCGGATGATATAAACTTTATCTGCCAGACCTGTCGTCACCCAGTTTATGATTATTAGTAAGTACCCCTCTCTGGTGAAAAAGACCTAATCATCCAGTTGGGGTTTATCGAAGGAGAAAGAGGAGAAATCGATGAAGCAGCAGGACAAGCCAAAGCTTTTCGTTCCATGGTGCATAGATATACAGTGTTTCAACGGGGCCATCATAAGTTTCCATGTTAGGGCTATTATCATGTGTCCTCGCTCTGTAGGGCTACTCATGTTTTGGGGGAATTTTATTGCAGGCGTGCAGAGCATGATGATCGCGGGAGAGTATATGAAAGAGCCACCCTTAAGTATTATGGATTACTGCGTGCAGGCCAACGGGGTGTTCCCGACCTAAGGCAAAATGAAAAAGAGATCTCTTTGTGCTTCGAAAGGTGCATCAAACATCAAACTTTTTAGACCTGATTCGAAGCCCTAGATTATAGTTATGTGTGTTTAGTTGTATGTGCATAGATCTGGTCTTGTCGATCTGTGCTTATATAAAGTTGCAAGTTTGCTGTGTTTTTTAGGAAGTGCTATGTGCTGTGCTCAAATTTGTTTGGCAATTTTGAGATACGTGTGAGGTTTTTGTAATTTGTTTTTTCTTTTTCAAACCCTTCCAACACTTTGAAATTAGCTTTGCAATTTCCCTCTGTCGATTTACAGCAGCTGGTTGCAGAGAGTCGAGAGAGTGAGGTTGCACTGCGGGGAATCAAGTCGATGGTCCGAGATAAAAGTTAGGAGTATGATTATTATAGATAAATGTTGTACAGTTCATATATGTAAGAAATGCATTCAAGCCTACACGGTGCTGAAGATCATCATAGTTTGTATCAGATTGGTAAGTAGGAAGTTCATCATTTTGGCTTGTAACAATGGTAGTTCATTATTATCTGGTTTGCTGTTACGCAGATTTACTATATCAGTGTACGGAATGCATCAGTTACATATATAAATTCAATGCACCTTTTGTTTTTTGTCTTGTCAAATTACCTTAAGTTATTTCCGGGATGTTGTCGATATATTAGTTTACTTGCTACTTTGTACTATCTGTTTGTTTGAATGTGGGAATATAAATTGCTGTTCTGATGCAATTAACTCGAAAGTTTGCTTTAGGAACAAGCAATTCGAACAAAAGAAGCAACCGATTCGTTGGCTTACAGTCTGGACAAGAGTAGTTGAATCGATTAAAGCATTAGCAGCACAAAAATAGATCGTCTGTGTTCTTAGTACTCGTTTTAAGCAAGCAAGAACTGAATAGTATTAAGCCTTATCCCCACCATATTTTAAACCGATCCTTTTCACATAAAAGAGAGCTTTGTTACAGTTTTAACAAAATCAGCACTTGCTTTTTTCTGGTTGGAAAGTGTGGTATAAGTTCCAGGTCGCCTCCTCTTTCAGAGAACATTTCTGATTGAAAATGTCAAATAAAAAACATACACGGTTAGAATTAAAAAACTATCTTATCAATTCTGAATTATTGTCAATGAACCAATAAAATATATATGAAACCATAGTTTCGTTTCACCACACAAGCCTGAAATGCTACAATGCTTTTCTGAGCCCTCATCTATGGTTACTGAAAGCCTATAACTGTACAGCCAGCTCAGTTTCTCTCCTTTTGCATTTACTGTTCTTCATGTCCACAATTCAAAACAATACTTTGATCTTCACTTGAATATTTTTGAATTAGATTATGTAAGTTTTTTTTTTCATCAACGTTTTTCTTCTCTTGCTTGCTCAACCTGATGTTCAAATATAGATTGTGATTGGAAATGTTGATGAAGAAAAAAACATACATATTCTAATTAAAAAATATTCAAGCTAAGAAAATTTTCTGTCATTTGTTCTCCTGCTGTTTTCTAATGTGGAAAATGGATAGTAAAGCAAAATTATTCATGTTTCAGTCTTAAAATTTGGGTTATTCAAACACTACTTGCATACCATAAGCACACCATGCTTTATTCAACTGGATCCTGAGCATAACAACCTTAAAGACATTTCCTGTAATGGTCCTGTAATGGTCGCCACTTTGGCTTTGCTTAGTTCGAATGAAATCAAAACGAGTAGTATTCATTTGTGTGTAAATCGACGTCAGTCAAGCTACTAGGTATTCAGAAATAGTTTCTGATATGTTAGATTTGAATCTGTTAAACAACTATCCTTTCAATTATAATGCCATTCAGTAAGCTTCATTGATCATCACCTGCCTAAGTATGTCTGTTCCTTAGGAATTCAAAATGAAAGCCTTAATCAAGATTTCAGCAATTACATACTTCTAGTTTTTAACCAGGTAATTCATCGACATGTAGTAAAATAGAGTCTACGGGCGCCACACATCATGCTTCTGTTAAAAGCAGAAAAGACGAAGAAACAGGAAATAAACGTGAATGTTGAAAAAACTTGACTGCCATTGCTATGATGACTAAAAACGTGTATCAGAGGAAGTGTCTTCGTTTGTAACCCTTTTAAATAGTTGCAAGTTTTTCGGCTAAGCAATTTATCTACATTGCGGTTAGAATGTAAGTACTTTCCGCTCAATTCCCTGACAGTGCTCTTACTTTCTGTATTCATGCTGAGATAGATTGTAGAAAGTTTAGGACTCGCCAGATTATCATTTACAATGCAGTACTTTCACCTCGTTGAGACAATGGGAAGTTGGGAAGTACTAAGCACTGTGCAGCTTCGTTTACAATGATCTGCGCAGTTAGAAATCGGGATTAAACTTCACTTTACGCCTTTGGCATGAGGTTGATAGAGTTAAAATATTGACTTCACACAATTGGTACTGAAACGATTTAGAACTTAGTCCAACGTTTGATCCGGAAAACATACGCGGAAAGATGCAGTGGGTTTACGCTTGAGATCCTTTTCTCGGCAATCAATGCAATGTTCCACGATTTGAAAGGTACGTATAAGCAGATCTTATTAGGAACGCGCTCGCTGTATTGTTTAACGCACCAATCGAAATGTACAAGACGTAGCATTTTAATTGGTCTGGTAGCTTATAATAGACGTCTTATAGCTGAGCGTAACTTAAACACCTCGGATACCTACTGTATATTTATCCTTTGCTAAAATGATTCCAAAAGCAGGCGGCAGAGAATAAAGTTAATCTCAGTCTGGTTTTGGGTTGGGCACTTTAGACAGTAGACAACATTATTAATAACGCGACAAGAGGTTGATAGGATCTGTTCCTGGCCTGTGATCTACGGATATAATCTTACAAACCTTTATTAGTAGCAGATGTAAAAACTATTATTTAAAAACTGTTAAATTAAGTTTCAATAACCTGTTAAATCAGGCAGTACAACTTTGTTCCCTCTGAAGGGCAATCCTCAATGACAGCCGCCGGCAAGAAATAGCTGGAGGTCGATTCGTGGCCGTCAGATTTAATTACCGACGCAGAATGATCTATCGCTGATAAGACTGGTGTGTTGATGGCAGGAAATTAGTGTGATAAAACTACACAGATCTGCGTAGCATTTTTAAATGAACTTTGAAAGTAGTATTGAAGTAAAATAAGGATTAACTGCAACGGCAGCCAACCGTACTGAGTTAAGCAGTGGTACCACCAGATTTGAGAGCATTTTCCCCGCGCTACAAGCATGAAATTTTTGGAAAACGCTGTATTAATTTCGTTGGCCCGGAATTCATTTACCAACTTCTTGAGCACCGTGAAATGATTTCTTTGATTATTACGCATGCACTTTCTACTTGAATATGTCTTTTGTTTTGTCGATGACTTTTTTAAGTGCTCCCAAAACCTAGTTTGTTTTCTATTTAACAAGTTTCCTTCTCAGCGTTAAAATTTAAAAGTACAGGTTTCAAGGCAAATAAAACGACCTTTCAAGAATTATCTAAAATATATTTGAAGTCTTTATATATAAATTAATTAATTAATATTAGATGTAGTAGTTGAGTGTGTAATTTGATTGAAGTTCACTGTGATTTAAATGAAATATGTGTTTGAATATAAGTAAGGTGAATGTAAAGTTGAGTTTTTTTAAATTATATGGATGTTGTATTATAACAATAGTTGGCATTATATTGTGGATTAAAGAGTTAGAAAGTAGAAATCTAAAAAGTTGAATGTTTGGGATGTAATTGTGACAACAATCCTATTCAAGGCGCCGCTTTGTCTTTTCTTTATTTTTTTTAAATTTTGTTTCATCTTATGAAAAATAGGTCTTTAGTACTTGTACAACCTATATAGTTGATTATATCTAAGGCCAGGAAAAGCTAGGTAGTGTTAAAGAGCATAATGGAGTCCAAGCTATGTAAGGTTGAAGTTTAGGACTTCCTTGCAACACCTTAGATAGATTGGCAAAATGAATAAACAATGATGATTGAAGAGTGATAATGATGTACGATATTGATGTAGTATATTAGTGGCTAGCTAAAACCTAAAGTGTTAATGACAAAGGTGCATATATGTTTCCCTAGTTGTTGAACGTTTTTTTCTTGATGATCTAAAATGATATGAGATGATTTATTTATATGCAAGCCTTAGACACAACTAATTTGTTTTGTCTCACATGCTAATTGGAGATGTCAACCTTGGATTACAATCTGAATACAAAATTTGAAAGTTAGGGATGTGATCACACCAAGAGTCTTATCTAGGGAATATATTTGTAGTTGTGATCTTGTCTATTGTAATTAGATTAAGGGAAAATATATTACAAATATTTTGAATAGTGTGTCGTGGCATATATGAGTGGTGGAATGAGTTTCAAGTTAGTGATTTTGCCAAAAAAGTCAAATTATTTTATGAAATTATGCATCAAAGGCATACATACAATGTGGTATAAATTAGAGTGGAAAAGTGAAAGGGTCCATACTTTTTCCTCTAGGTTTTGTTTACACTTTGGTGTGTGCATGCATATGAAAAATAGAAATAAGTAAAATAAAAATCAGATAAAGGTTACAAATCTTTTGAAGGCTAAGTTGCTATGATAAATGTGTGCCTTGATAAACATGTACCCCAATCCCATGAAAATTACACAAATTGATGAATTAAAACAACATATACAAAAGAGTATGATATGCAAATAAAATTGAGTGAACAATACATATTTATTGTGTAGTTACCTTTATGTGTGATCCATGTGAATGTAAATTCCAAAGCCCAAGCAAGCACTAAAACACAAAAAACAGAGGAAAGACAATTCTTTTACACACAAACGCACAAGAGCTTCTTATTCCTCTAATAATAAATTCATTACATATGGCCTCTCTTTATAGAGGTTTTGCATACCAATTCTAAATATAGTTCATGCATGCACATGACTACTATAGTCAACATGCAATAACATGCAGATACAAACATTTATTAAAATTAATTGTTTACTAAATTTTTTGCATGGAATCTTTGGTGAGACTCATGCATCATTTTCCAACATACCCCCCTTTGATGTTGAGACTCACAATATAGTACCAAAGTTTTGAAAACTGAACCTAAACAACTCAGTGTGCAGACTTTCATAGATTATTTCTCTACAATAGAGAAGACTCACTATCTCTCAAATCATATGACACCTTATTGCTTTTAACATGCCAACATTTAGATTTATAGAACCTTTTAAACATACTTGCAACTTTTCTCCAACTGGATCCATCGATCCACCCATAATCAATTTTCATACAATCTTTCTCAGATTGTCCACTCCACTCTTTATTCCAACATGATTTTTCTGAATGATTCTTCAACCCTCAAATTGTACAAGGATGAAGATCCTAACATTTCTCGTTTTTATGTACTCCCCTGTGATAATGAGAACATTCGATAAACTCCATACTTTTAGTTGATTTGCACAAACTTGTAACACTTGTTACATCACTTCTATCTCTCTCACCATATCCCAGGCCTTCATTCTTTGGCCTCACAACTGGCTAAATGGGCTCTCTCTTTCTTTGCCCATGTTTTCCCAAACTTTTTCTCTTTTCAAACCAATCTTTGTTATCAGCTTCACATGCTGCAAAAACATTAGTTTCAGACACATCTTTATCTTCAACATCACATTCTTTATCTGAAGAAACTTTGGCTACATCACCCATACATGTAGCATCACACACTAGTGACTTTGATCTCAAACATTCAATTTCTTTCTCCAGCAACTTTATCTTTCCTTCTAAATCTTCATTTTGTTTCTTGACCTCATCAAGTAGCTTCAATCTGCCTTCTAGCTCTTCATTTTTCTTTTTCACTTTTTCTAATTCTTTTTCAAGATTTTCATTCTCACATAAATAATCACACCTTTCTTTTGAAAACTCTTTTATCTTATCTATCAATTCTTAATTACATTTTTTGAGCTTCACTTTAATTCTTCTATCAAACTATCTTTCTCACACTTTAAATTTGAAGTTTCTTTCTTCACTTTTTTACCAATCTTTCCCATTGAAACAAAAAAAATTAAACTCACCTTACAAAACTACAAATATGATAAAATCTTCACGTTTACACTTCTCTATTTTTAGGCAATCTCCTTTGCTTCTATCAATCTCCTTTGTGGATATCCCTTAATCTTCCTTTAATATGCTTTAACAATAATATAACACTCTATTAACACTTTTTGAATAGCAACAAGATCATCAATTTTGCAAACCCTTGATTTAACCTGCAAACAAACACAAAAGAAAAACAATTTCTTCAAGCGACGTTTCTCCCGACTACAACTCCTTTTAAACTGTGACAACCAAAACAATGATCAACTTTCTCGTCTGATCTCCTCCTCTTTAACTCTTTTCTTGATAGCAACTAGGTTGTAAAAAACTGTGCATACTTCACTTCCTTTGCATTGACAAAAAAAATCAGCGATCAAAACAAAGACTACCTTCTTCTCTTAAAATTGACTAGAGATCTCCTTTCTTGATTTCTTGTTGCAATCTACACCTTGACTTTGGTCTTCTTTAATAGCTGTGATTTGTTTCTTTATCTGCAACACTCTTAACAGCTACAAATCTCCTTTTATTCACTCCTTACAAATAGTGATTCCTCAAACAACACATGAACAACTTCTTGACAGGTTCAAAATCTATAGCTACGGCTTACTTGGGTAATTCAACACTAGTTTCGATTTGCAGCGGTTAGCACCTTTAGTAAATCTGCAATCTTAATTTTTACAACTCTCTTTTTTTCAATCTCCCAGTAAACACGATCGACAACGCTTTGATACCAATTGTAAATTCCAAAGCCCAAGCAAGCACTAAAACACAAAAAATAGAGGAAAAACAATTCTTTTACACACAAACACACATGAGCTTCTTATTCCTCTAATAATAAATTCATTACATATGGCCTCTCTTTATAGAGGTTTTGCATACCAATTCTAAATATAGTTCGTGCATGCACATGACTGCTACAGTCAACATGCAATAACATGCAGATAAAAACATTTATTAAAATTAATTGTTTACTAAAATTTTTGCATGGAATCTTTGGTGAGACTCATGCATCATTTTCCAACAGTGAATGAAGCGTGGATGTAACGATGATCTTGCAATTTTCCCCCCATTAACAACATGAATCTATATAACACTCATAGTAAGGAAGGAAAAAGTTACATTGCCCCACAAGCGGCAAGATTAAGTGCAAGAATAAACAAAACATAAACATATTATGTAATATGTACTATGTAGTTGAAAGATATAAAAGGAAGGGTATGTAATTGCAAGGAATTTAAAATAAAAGTGCAACACTATCCTTCAAAGTATTTAATTAAGCATGAAAATATGTCATAGATTTACAACATGCATATCTTATTATAATCTATGTAAAAAAAAATCAAATTGGGGAAATGGATAACGGAACATAAAACTAGAAATGGATAAGAAAATGGAAATAAAATATTGGAAATGAAAGTGTTCACTTGACCAATGTTGAATCTACATGTAGAATGTATCACAAATGATTATAGCTACCTACGGTAGAAATCTAGGAATTTTATGAATGTTCTATGTGAAAAATTAGTTGGGCTAGTTATAATATTAGGGTACAAATGTCTTGCCAGGGGTACAAAGGACACAACTAGTCATAGGGGCATGAGTGGTTCTTAATGAAATTCTCTTTAAAATTTTCAAAATTATTTATGTTTAACTTCTTAATGCTCATTCAGCCCTACTATTAGTCTCCATAGCCTAAATAATATGCAATATACGAGATCTAACTTGGGGATTTAAAAAATTGGACCTAGTTTTGTATAGAAGACTACCTTTTCCTATGGTGGTGTAGAGTAGGAAAAGTGATCCTAGATCCAACTAGGATTAGCTTCTTTTCACTTGACTCCACATTTGAATGCAAAACCAACTAGGGTTGAAGATTAGTTTGCTACCACAAGAGAGAGCCAATCTCCTAAGGTTTTTGTCTTTTTGAGTTGTAAAGGAGATAAAATTTATGTGTGTTTTAACAAGTCTATTTGGCATAAACCAAGTAGATCTGAAAATATAATTTATCACACATAACAAAATAGAAACTCATGGATCAATCCTGAATTTGAAAAAGGCAGATATATGTGCACCTTTCATCAAAATTTGAAGCAAAATTTGTTGGTCAAGGGCATGAGCACCCTTGAATGAGATATAAGTGTAGAGGACGAGATTCGAAAGCCCCAAAATGATGAGATCTCAAGGGGAAAATGTCCCTCAACTACCTCAAGGATCAAATCTCAAGTGAAGAGATGAGTGGTGAAGAGGTTTCTATATGTTTTTATGCAAAATTAAAATGGGAGAGTGTCATAAATCAAAAGAGTAGGTTGCAAAGGTCTTCTAGACAAACTAGCAAGCTCTCAGCCAAGGGTGACACACACAAACATCCATGTGGTGTACTAGTGTCTCATAAAAAATAGAGTTTATGATAGAAGACAAGTAGGAACCTACTAATAGTTTGATACTTGAAATCTTGAAATACACTAAAATAACAAATAAATAATAGAGATAAATGTAAACTAGACTAAATGAACATGAAATAAAATGAAAGAGAAGAAAGAATACACTCATGAGAAATCTAAGAATGCAACCTCCAACAATGATAAATCTTCAATAGCTACACACATAAGACCGATAAAAATGTCGGGGTTGTTTAGGGGCTTGCCTTAGTCAAAAACCTGCGTTGGTGTTTCCACCTCCCTCCACGAATAACCAGATATGATCGAGATAAAAAAAAAATAAAAGAGATAAAGAAAGATAGTTGTGCTAGAGTAATATGCTAACAAGATAAATAAGCAATTCAATAAAGAGCTTATAGTTACCCTCCTTTAGCAAGCAAGAATGCCAAAAGGAAGAAGCTACCATCTCCAAGCTTGAGAATGATATGCCAATAGTGCCAAAGCTTAAACGTAATGAGCCAAAATGCAATGAAGGTGGTGGAGAATGGTGGAGAAAGTGCAAGAGAGATTGAAAGAGCTTGATAATGAGAGTGAGATTGCTTGGGAATGAGAAATAATGAAATATTGATTGAGAGAGCTCCCAAAATGAGGAGTTTAGAGAAGGTATATGCATGCAAAGGGTCATTTTCGGTGTTTCTATAAGTTGTAGAGGCATTACAATCACAAATAGCTGGAAAGTGTAACATCCAAAAAACTACTGCAATTAAGAATCTTTTCAAGATATTTTGTGTGGTTTGTAGACATCTACAACAAAAATTCACCTTATTAGCCAAAAAGAGAGGTCAAGAAAATTTAAAAATTAAGTTAAGGTTGGTTACTACATTGTTTTCTTTAATTTATCTAAAGGGGAGGCCTATGGAACATGAAGTTACATAAGATGAAATTTTTGACATTACACTTTTCCCCCACTTTAGCGAGTGCATATGTATTCTAGAAGATGTGAGCTAAAGTAGAGAGAGAATATAGCCAAGATGAAGAGGATGTAGATCTTCAATCTGGTATATGTGATTGAAAAGTTGAGCCAAGACATGGGTCTTCTATCTTGCAATGGTGATTGCAATTTCACCACAAACATGTTAGATGCAGACAAACACATTATGCAAAAAAGAAAAAATAGATGTGATAAATTTGATCAGATATAAAGACGATGCTTATAACTATGGCTAGCAAGATGTGTTATGCTAGAGACCATACGTCAAGTTGATAGGGCCATGGTTGCTACAAACTGCATTGTAGGGAAGTCATAGAAAAGACAAGTCTAGTCAGGTTTCCCCCAAGCTAGATGATGAGATTATAAGACATCAAGATCTTTAAGACATATTAAGACATAGTTTTGAAAAATAAGAATGACTTGATATGATAAGATATGATAAGGCTCTCCGCTTAGAATGATTTGTGCTACACAAAGGAGCACAAGTCATTCTAAGGAGAATAAAGATAAAGAGATGTTGTGTCATGACATACATAGTGAGATGTATCAATGGAATTTTATCATGTGAGGGATAACACATAGAATCCACAACATTGAGAAAAAGCATAGATAAATAAATTGAAAGCATAGGGGGATCCAAGTATTCGGGATTAGAACTGATCATAAATGTATATAGTGTAGATTATATGAACTATCATCACTCCCCAAATAGATTGGAATGAGAAGAAGAGCATGTGAAGACAAATAAAAATCTAGATCAACATGGAAGAAGCCTAAATTCCTCGATGCTTTGCATTGTCCCGAGTGTGAAAAACAATTTTTATGACAAATAGAAGAATGATGAAACTGTTAGAAATTCAAAATAGATTGAATAACCAAGATCTTCTATGAGATATGCTATAAAATTGTAAATGAAATAACATAATTACAAACCCAAGATTCTAAGAGATGTGCAAATGTTAAGATGACAAGATTGCATTAGGAGCTCAAAGCAAATCTACAGAATAATTACTGCATGCATCAAGGTGTGTGTATGTCAAAGTATGCAAATATGCAAGAGAATGAATGAAAAAACAAGCTAGGTAGTGAGTTTATATAGAACTAAGGAGATGATAGAGGTGGAAAATCCAACCAATAGGAATCAACTTCAAAAAGTGGAGATGACCACCAAAAGTGGAAAGTGTTCCACCCTTTAAGGAAGGGGACACCAAATCACTTATCTCCTAGTTATTAAATGATAAACTCACTTTATTACTTTAAGGAAGCTTAATAAAAGTGTAGGAAAAACCTAGTACTAAGGGAAAATAAATTAACCCACTAGGAAGATAAAAACCTACACCAACACCCTCCTTAAGCATGGCTTAGGAGGATGTAAAAGATGATGGGTCCCAAAAAATAAATCCATGTTAGGTACCCATGTACATATAAAAATTCCCCCAAAGACGAAGGAGCATCATCCCACAAAAAGGAAGTACGCCCCCCATAATAGAGAGAGAAATGAAGTGGAAAGACAAAGAAGCCTCCCCAAAGAGATACAATGGTAGATGCTTGAAATTGGATGTAGAAAATGGTCCACAGTTGTTGAAACGTGTTCCTCCCTTTAGGAAGAAACAAAACCAAAGGTGTATGTGAGCTATCTCCCCTCTTGGAAAAAATATGTAGGAAGAAAACTCAAGATGTATGGAGTCTTTGAACTTGGCTCAAGTGTCCCCATGTTGATGCTAAAAGCTATCACAATCAAATTAGGCATTCTAGGCCACATTGTTGAAAATGAACACTCAGAATCTCCTAGAGACTGATGTAGAACACCATCCAAAGACTCAAGTATCTCCTCTAAATATGTCTCCTCCAAATGATGATCCAAAGTATCCACACTCATGTCAAAGTGTAAGGAATGCTCATGTAGAGAATGAATGAAAGGGTCAAAGTGTTCCCTCACAACAACTGAAGAAGAATCAACTTCATCAAAGAGGAGATGAATATACTCAATAGTGTCTCCCAAATTTGGAATGTGTGCCTCCATAAATAAGTTTGAAATACCTATCAAAAGATCATCCCACAAAGTTGAATTTGAAAGACAATGGATGCCCTACTGCAAGAAGTCATTGGAAGCTTTCAAAGAGGCAACATTGAACTCTAAAGTAGCAACAGTGGATGCAAGGACCAAAGAGTTGTCCTCAAAGATAAGACATATATCCTCAATAGTGTCATCTAGATTAGAAGTGAGGGACTCTACAAATAAACAAGAAATGTTTGGTAGAAATTGGTCCCAATGGATTGAATCCAGAAGACATAAATGACCCTACTACAATGAATCATTGGAAGATTTCAAAGAAACATCTCTATAATTTGAAGCTACAACACGTGATGTTGAAGAGGTATAATGAATTGATCATCTACACAAGATGTTTCCACACAAGATGGGGCAATATTAGTCTTAGTGTTATCCACAATAGCCTAGTTCTCTAAGGAAATGTCACTTTCAGATGAATATCCAACGTCTCTATACAACTGTTGAATGATGGTCCAAGAAATGAAAGGGCACTAAGTATGCTCTACATGATGTAGAAGATAGTTAGAAATGGTAAGACATATTCTAGTCCATAGACCTTTTCGTTATTGTTAAACCATGCA
The DNA here is from genome assembly GCA_007258455.2 of Sequoia sempervirens. Lineage (NCBI taxonomy): Eukaryota > Viridiplantae > Streptophyta > Pinopsida > Cupressales > Cupressaceae > Sequoia > Sequoia sempervirens. Next base: position 34,061 of record VDFB02341497.1, read on the forward strand.
TTCTTTTGATTATAGTCACTTGGCTCAGGAACAAGTCCAAGGGGATAGGACAGTAGATCTTGCTCAAGGAAATGATTCTTTATCCCTTGTTTCCAAGAAAAATAGTTCCCTGAAGACAACAAAAGGATGGAAATAATTTTTAAGAGACATGCTTAACCCCCCCATAAATAGAATTTTATCTTAGTTCATGATTACAAATTGCCTATATAACCCCCCCCCCCAAAGATTGATACCAAAAAGGAAAATTTAAGTGAGTGCAAAAAGAGACATCAAGAGACAGCCCCCCTTTCCACTAGTCTAAGAAATCACCCCCTAAGATATTACAATGTTGGCACTTTATGATTAGTTGGATTACAAAGCATTTTCCAAGATACAATGCTCAATAGGCCCACAATGACCAAAATTACAGATTTTGATACAAAATGAACCTAATACAAAATCTAAAAAATATATTTTTGGATATGTGTAGTGCTCTTCAATACCTTTCCAATGCTTATTTGTTTCCAAAAAACAAAGCTGAGGTGAAAGTTATCAATATTTCAAGAAATTAGCAACAAACAACTTCAACCTGCAATATTTGGTAGAAAATGAAAACAAATTAGTTTTAATACCTCCATGGATGGAAATTAATCCTCTCCAGCTTTCCCATGATATCTTGTTTTCCAAAAATGGACACCATGGTAAAAAGTTATGATTTTTTTTTAAATGGTTGAATTTAGCCTACAGTGATGACCCCCTCCCAAAATAAAAAATTTCTAAAAATCAAATTCATCTAAAATAGAAATTTTTATACAAGAATAGGGGTTTCTAGGCCTTTTGAGCATAATGGTAAGGTCTATTTGGGCCAATAATGCTCCAATAAAAAGCTATTCCTAGATCTGAGCTTCAAACCGTCATTTGCAACTATGTCAAATGATCTCCAATTTAGATGAAACAAAAGCCTATCTTGACTTTCTCGAGCCTTTTGGACACGTTGGAACAATAAAAAATGCTACAAGTATAAAAAAATGTTGCAATCACCCAGATCTCACAAAAAACATATGCAATAAGTAGAGGTTATTAGATTTTTGCAAATCCTTTTTGATTCTCTAGAACGTTCAAAATGCAAGAGAAGAGCATACAGGAATTTACAAGATCTTTACATGAAAACTCAATCTCTCAACAAAGAATCTATGAACTTATATTTCTCAAAACAAAAGCTCTTATGCCATGTTAGAAATCTGAAATAAATTGAATAACCAAGATCTTCTATGAGAGAGATAATCTATAAAATTGTGAATGAAATAACATGATTACAGACCCAAGATTCCAAGAGATGTGAAAATGTCAAGATGAAAAGATTGCATTAGGAGCTCAAAGAAAATATGCAAAATAATGATTGCATGCATCAAGGTGCATGCATGCTAAAGTATGCAACAATGCATACGAATGAATGAAAACACAAGCTAGGTGGTGATTTTATATAGAACTAAGGAGATGATAGAGGTGACAAATCCAAACAATAGGAACTAACCATCAAAAGTGGAGATGACCACCAAAAGTGGAAAGTGTTCCATCCTTTAAGGAAGGGGACACCACATGAATTATCTCCTAGTTATTAAATGATAAGTTCACTTTATTATCCTGAGAAAGCTTAATAAAGTGTAGGAAAAACTTAGGACTAAGGGAAAATAAATTAACCCACTAGGAAAATAAAAACCTACACCAATAGAAACATATAAAAGTTACAATAGATTTTCTTTCATGTATTAAAGTACCTACAAGGGTATCGAGGGTCGTCTAGGGGAGAGAAAAAACATAAACAAACAATTACAGAGGAGCACAAACAAACACACAAACCTCATCTATAGATAAGAAGAGGTATTGATCTAGTCAAGTACCTCTGATAAGTCATCCTACTCCCAATCTAGCTCATTGTAAGGGAGGGAAGACGAGCTTGAGGGGGGACAACGTGAGTAGTTTTGGGTGACTCACTTGTAGTAAGGTCTAAGGAGGAGGCCACCTCAATGTCCCCATCAATGAGCTCTTGGGAGGTTAGCGTCATTGATCTAGAAAATATGGATGACAGAGTCAGAATATTCTCCAACGAGTAAAACATGCACTTCATTAGAGTGGAGTGCAATGACTAACAAGAGGAGGCTAAGGAATCGAGGAGTCATTCCCAACCTCTAGAAGAGGGATAGTGAAAAAATTTGGGGAATAAGGAGATTCTTTTGTCATTAGAATGAAACAAACCAAACTAGGACGAGATGAAGATGAAGAAGGATTTTTACGATCATCGTTTGGGATGAGGTCATGTTCTAACTTACGCTTGAGAGGAGGATGTGGAATCCTTGCATCAGAAGTGGAAGAGGGGGGAGGACCAGGAGGAGCCACAATAGACACATCCTTTGTGTTAGGCATATTCATGGGCCCAGAAAAAGGAGGAAGGTTAGGTAGAGAAGTGTTCAAGGGAGGCTTCAATGAGGGAGAAATGAACACTTGCAACCACTTAGGGTAAGGTTCATCGGGATCCATAGAGAAATCTAGAAGCAAAACTGAAGCAATAGGAACAAAATTAGAACTAATAGAAACAAAAACAAAACTAGAGATAAGGCTAGAAGGATCACCCTCAATCTTTTGCAAGGCATCATGCTCCTGGGCCAATTCCCATCGGTGATGCTTACGCTCATGCACAAGTCAGTTTCGATGACTATGAATAGTGGAATATTAGAAGTTTGAGAAGACTCCAAGGTTTCTTGTTCCATTGGAGGAGTAGCCTTTGGGGCCATTATTAGTGGAAGGATAGAATCCTTAGGAGGAAAATGAGGTGCTATAGAAACAGAGACCGGAGTATCAACCATAGGATCCTTTCCTTTCTCTATTTTTAAAAGAAAGTGGAGTAGGAGGAGGCTTTGAGAGCCAAGACATAGGAGCACTATGAGAAGGCCCTGTAGACACTGAAAAATATCCTAAATGATATCATACACTTGAATCAGGTATACTAACATTGTTTCATCTCAAACCTATCCTCTTTTCACTTAATTAATTAATTAGCTAATTAATTAATTACATAATTTTCATCTATTAACCTAACACATTTAATCAGGTTAATTCCCCCCTTTTCACACTAACATTTCATCTCATTAAATAAAATAAATCAAACTATTTAATTTAATTCCCTAAGTCATTTTATTTAATTAAATAACCCTAAGTTATTTAATTAAATGCCATCTCATCTTTCCCCCTTTCATTAAATCACTTAATTTAATGAATATCACTTAATTCTTCTAATCCCCTAATTGTATGATTAAACCTTATTTAATTAAAAATTATCTAATTAATCCAATTCCTCCCACATGCAAAAGAATATTCCCCCTTTGCACAATTTCATTTAATTTTAATTAAATAAATAACCCTTTTCCTCACCCATATGAATATTCCAAAGAATATTCTCTCTACTCCAATCATTTGAAAAAAGGGAATATTCTCACTTGGCTTCTTGAGCAAGCTAAACTTGTGACTTTTTGAGAAAGTTACCTTGTGACCTGTGTGTGTAGGTCAAAAGTGTGTTTGGAACAAATGAGAATCCTTGATTAAATATCATCTTGTATTCTTATCTGTAGTACAGGGCACTATAGCTTTTAATATGAAAATGTTGCAAATGTTTGGTTTTTGTTTAGTTTTTTGTTTCTTTTGTATAATAAGCTCTTTAAGACCATGATTAAGGTCATTGTATGTCAGTTGGGTCATTGGGAGTCAATTTTGGTTAATATTGTGAAAATGGCAAAAAATTGTAAAAAGTTGCTATGCAACTTTGCACTTTTTTGCATTTGGAGGAAGTTGAATAGTTAGAATCTAAAAAGGTAGTTTTAGTAGGTTGGTTTTGGTTGGAAAAGCTTAAATACATCATTTAATGGTCGAACCAAAGTTTTGGTGGTGATTTTTGGAAAGTTGAACATAAATAAAGTTTGTTTTTTGCATTTTCCTATTGTAATTTGCTGCTACAGGAGGTTGTATAGCCTGCAAGTGGTCTCAAATTGATTGGAGGTGATGTGGAATTGAATCTAATTTCCAAAAAACTTGGTCTCATCAAATTTCATTCAGTTTTGAGCATTTTAGAGGCATTTTACTCCAAACCGCTTTGAAAACCTAGGTTTTGGTGCTTTGAGAGCAAAAAAGTAAAACTCACCATTCCACCTATGAAAACCTTTGAGAATTGGTGGAATGGGGTTAGATAGGATTTATTTATGTGTATGGTGTTTTCAAGAGAAGGGGAGGAGGTTTGATGAAGATTAGATGATGCCCTAGATGGAAACTCTCTTATTTTTGGGTGAAAAAGTTGCATAGGTGATAGGGTTTCTGAGAAAGCTTTGTAGAAATTGTTTTGGGTCATGGAAAACTTTTGTGTAGACCATATTGGACGTGTCTAGGCTGGTGGCATGAGAGTTTGAGGTCTGGGTTGTAAAAATCATTTTTTGGCCCTTGTGTTCCAAGGTAACCCCTCCTGCAATTGAAGTATGTTTTAAAAGAGGATAATGAGTACTCAAATCTATAAAAAAAATTTCTGGGTATGAGATGGGATTTGAAAATTATTCTTGAAAAACCTAGCTTGCTATGCTACAAGGCATAGAGGTGATTTGTGAAAGAAATATTCTTGTTTGATGTGTTTAGGCCATTGAATTGGAAACGTTGTTGAATTGTGATTGTTTAGACACCTTCTACCCTGCTCTACATCAAATTAGTATTAGAGCCTAGGTCTAATCTGAAGAAGGGAGAAAAAGTGTGAAACAAGAAGGAAAGTGTGAAGCAAAAGGTGAACAAAATGCCTCCAAAAGGGAAAACCATTGCTAGAGAAGTGAATGAGTTGAAGGAAAAGCATGTTAGAGAGATACGAGAGTTGAAAGAGAGACTTGCTACTCAAGAAACAAGACAAAAGAGAGGTATGGACATGGATGATGAGAGTGACTCCGAAGAAGAGGAAGACGAATTGGATCCTGATGATCTGAGGATGGCTAAGTTGATGAGAGCAATCAAGGAAGATAAACCCAAGGTGAAGATTGATGTACCCAAGTATGGAGGTAATTTGAATGATGAAGAACTTTTAGATTGGATTGTAGCACTTGACAATTATTTTGAGTGTAAGGATGTGCCTGAAGAACAAAGGGTGAATATTGAAAAACAAAGTTGAAGGGTCATGCACTTTTGTGGTGGGATTATGAGCAATCTGAAAGGAGAAAGAAAGGTAAGTCAAATATTGTTTCTTGGGACAGAATGGTGGCAAAGCTGAAAGGTAAGTTCTTACCATCTGATTATGCAATTCAAATTTTTAAGAAACTTCAAGGTTTGAAACAAAAAGAAATGGATGTCAAAGCCTATACTGAAGAATTTTATAAGTTGAGTATAAGGGTAGGTCACATGGAGGATTAAGTGGGGAAGGTTGCTAGATATTTGAGTGGATTGAGATTCAACATTCAAGATGAATTAACTATGGAAAATCCAATAACGATTGAGGAATGTTATCAAATGGCAGTAAGGGCTGAAGAAAAGGTCAAGAGAAAGCAAGAAAAACAAATTAGGGGTAGAGGAAGCAATACAAGAGGAAGAGTTCATTTTCTACTCCAAGGAAGTCCTATGAAAGTCAAGAAGATACAAGCAAGGACAAAGAATAAGTTACTGATGCAAGAGGTGGATTTAGAGGTGGTAGATCAGGTTTTAGAGGAAGATTTGGAGGTCAAGGAAGAGGCTCACAAGGATTCATAGGAAGGTGCTATCAATGCAACAAATTTGGACACCAAGCATGGCAACACAATGAAGGACAAACCTCTAGTTCACATGGAGGTGAAAGAAGGAATCAATTGGTCCAAGAAGAAGATAAAGAGAGTGTAAACTCTCCATCACAACATGTTGCTCCTAAAGTTGGAGAATCACTAATGGTAAGAAGAACACTCATCAAGGCATTAATGGAGAAGGAGCCATCACAAAGGACACTCTTCAAAACCACTTGTAAGTGCATGGGTAAAGTATGTAAAGTTGTGATTGATTCAAGAAGTATGGATAACATGGTTTCTAATGAGATGGTTGAGAAACTTCATTTTCCTATAATACCACATGATACTTCTTATAAAGTTTCTTGGTTGAATGAGGGTCAATTTGTTCTGGTTAATGAACAAGCTTGGGTGGAGTTCAATATAGAACGGTATAAGGATAAGATTTTATGTGATGTGTTGCCTATAGATGTGTGCCATTTGTTGCTAGGGAGGCCTTAGCAATTTGATAGGCATGCTTTGTATGATGGTAGAAGAATACCTATGAGATACAAAAGGATGGAATCTCTTATACATTGACACCCTTGAAAGAAGAAGATAATGGGCAAAATAAGGAAGCTAATGTCACGATGGTTGGTAGAAAAGAGTTTATAAAGGTAGATGAAGAGAAAAACATGGATTTTGCAACCACTACTACACATGGAGATATTAAGACAGTAGGGTTGAAGAATGATTCAATTTTGGAGGGAAATGATGTTGAGTTAAAGGTCAAGGATGAATTGATTTTGTAGATTCAAGGTTGGTTTAAAAGGTATGTTGATAAGAGGCTAGAGGAGGTGTTCTATTCATTGTTTTCCAAAGAGGATAGTGGTCATCCCAATAATTTTGTATCAGAGGTTGGTAAACTTGAGCAAGCAGCAGTTATAGGGGAAAAATAGTAGATGGAAGAGTTGGAAGGGAAGAGTGAAGGGATAAAAGATAAGTTGCAAGAGGAAAAGAGCAAGGTCAAGCATACAATGGGAGTAAAGAAGGAAGTTCATTACAAGCATGAAAGAGGTTTGGTAATAGGTAAAGAGGAAAGTTTAACAACATTTCCAAGTAATGAATAGGTTAGGGAGTATCCACCAAACATACTTTTGCAGTTGAAGCATGACTTGGGTGCCAAAGAGTTCAACAAGACAAAGGATGAAACATGTTTTTAGTTTTTGTCTCATTGGAATGGATTTCCTCCCAGATTAAGCACTTGGAGGTTAGTTAATGGTGGAATCAAACCTAGATTTGATGTGGCAGCACTGTCCTCAAGGGGACTTGAGTTCCTTTTGCTCGGGGAGTATGGTGCAAGGCACCATAGCTTTTAATATGAAAATGTTGCAAATGTTTGGTTTTTGTTTATTTTTGTGTTTATTTGGTATTATATAAGGTCTTTAATACCATTATTAAGGTCATTGTATGTCATTTGGGTCATTGGGAGTCAACTTTGGTTAATATTGTGAAAATGGAAAAAAATTGTAAAAAGTTGTTATGCAACTTTGCATTTTTTTGCATTTGGAGGAAGTTGAAAAATTATGAGTTGAAAAGGTAGTTTTAGTAGGTTTTTTTGTGTTTGAAAAGCATAAATACATCATGTAATGATGGAACCAAAGTTCTAGTGGTGATTTTTGGAAAGTTGAACATCAATAAAGCTTGTTTTCTACATTTTCCTATTGTGATTTGTTGTTGTAGACAGGAGGTTGTACGGCCTACGAGTGGTCTCAAATTGATTGGAGGTGATATGGAATTGAATATAATTTTCAAAAAAATTGGTCTCATTGAATTTCATTCAATTTTGAGCATTTTAGAGGCATTTTACTCCAAACCGCTTTGAAAACTTAGGTTTTGGTTCTTTGAGAGAAAAAAAAATGGAAAACTCACCATTCCAATGATGAAAACCTTTGATAATCAATGGAATGGGGTTAGATAGGATTTATTTTAAGTTTATGTTGTTTTTAGGAGCAGGGGAGGAGGTTTGATGAAGATTAGATGATGCCCTAGGTGAAAATTCTCTTGTTTTTGGGTGAAAAAGTTGCATAGGTGATAGGGTTTGTGAAAAAGATTTATAGAAATTGTTTTGGGTAATGAATTTTTTTTTTCAGACCATATTGGACATGTTTGGGCTGGTGGTATGAGATTTTGAGGTCTAGGTTGTAAAAATCACAAAGTGACCTACCAAAACAAGCATAATTAGGCCTATTTCAAGGCGTAGCAACAATTTTTTGACCCTTGTGTTCCAAAGGAACCCCACCTACAATTGAATTTTGTTTTAAAAGAGGATAATGGGTACTCAAATCTGTAATTTTTTTTTAGGTATCAGATGGGATTTAAAAATTATGCTTGAAAAACCTAGTTTGTTGTGCTATAAGGCATAAAGGTGATTTGTGAAGGAAATCTTCTTGTTTGATGTGTTTAGGCCATTGAATTGGAAAATTTGTTGAATTTTGATTGTTTAGACACCTTCTACCCTACTCTTCATCAATCCATTGATGATAATCCATGATCCATGCCTCCAACTTCTTCCCTCCTTAACCATTGATTGATTTTTTTGATCTCAACCCTTCATTTCTCATTTACTTTCCCATAAATAAAACACTATTTGGAGACAAATGGATCCATCTTTCAACTGAAAAATTATGTTGTTGAATTCACTCACACTCACACTCATATTTAGCTCATATTTAGCATATTTTAGTTCATTTTCAGTTGCATATTAATGGCTTCCATGTATCCATCTTAGCTTGTTTATAAATTATGGTTTGAATCTTTTAGCTTAGAATTAGCTTAGATTAGCTTGCCAATTACATATTTAGATCAATTTTAGCATAAAATCATGTTAATTTAGCTTGCATCATATTCAATTTAGCATAAATCATGTTTTCATCCATTTATCACAATAGTTTCATCGATTCTCTTCAATAGAATTGATTGAAACAAGCTAACTGATCATGAGATTGGGAAAGGGTCATTGTTCCACATTAACACGACACCAATTCCAAAACAGGATAAGTTTCAAATGGGGTAGAATAGACATTTCAATGTTTTTATATTTAGAATGCTTCATTTCAATAAATGTTTTATCTTTTATTTGAATGATCTTGTTTGAGGATTGAGTATTAGTGGCTATGTTATGCTTTGATTCATCATGGATCAAGTGTAATCGACCCATGCTACTATCCTTAGTCAACATTCCAGCACTAAAAGGAGGGAAAACTATCAATTTAATCAATTTCTATCTCAAATTCTGTTTGTTTTAACTTTTGAAGGAAATAGCGACACCCAACTCAATCTCAACAATGCCTTTATAGGGCATCACCATATAGTGACGCTATCGCCATTTCAAACATCGATGCTGATTAAATGCACCAATGTTGATTAAACAAACGAAGATGCTAATACTATATAGAGGTATCAAGATTTACAAATGGCGACGCCTGATCAAATTGTGACACTATTGTGCTCTTTGTTTTGTCTACAGAGCAACACCCTTATTCACCAGAGCAGCGGTCTTAGTCACCAGAGCGATGCTATTGTATATAGCTACGCCCAACTTGGGAAAGAATTTTTATGATCATTTTTTCAACATGTGCTTTAATTTTCTTGATTTATTAGAGTATTAACATGCTTCTAACATTGTTATGGTTGTCAGACTAGCAGGGTTTTGTAGGTTGGGTGACATGAAGTTAAAGTGAAGAAGCATTCTCATCTTAAGATTTTATGATTGTAACAAGTGTTTGATGCTTTGGGGCAATTATAACCCAATTTCTAGGCCTTTTACTTTATGTCCTAGGACCTCACTAAATTTCAATTGGGTTTTAAAATGAATGCTCAAATGGGACTCAAATTGAACCCTCATCTCATCATTGTCTTTTAGGTTTAAAATTGAACAAGGCAACTTAGCATTTCATTTGGTGCTTAAAACAAACTCATCACTGCTTTGAAGGGTTAAAATTTATGAGTGTTTGTTGTGTTTTGATTTACAACGTTGTTATTGGATGCGTATGCAATTCTCTCGCACCACTCGGTGATCTTGAGAAACAAAAACATTCCTTAACACTTTGCAAAATCACCTGCATCTTTCATTTCAGATTAAAAATGAACCCCTTTCTAGTGTAGGGAAAAGGCGTGGTATGTTCTCTCCCCTTGTTTCGTGTGAACTAGGATGATCAAACTACAAACATACTTCCTTGCTATTGTTTATCTTTAGAGGGCCTGCCTCCACGCTTTGAAAGGAGGGAATGACCCAAGTAGTAATGGGCTAAAGCCAAGCTCTTCTGAACCGCTATATAAATGTGTGGTTGTGATGAAAATTGCAATCAATAGGAAGTGGTACCTGATAGCTCTCCCCTAGTATCTTTATGATGCGAAAAGCCCTTGTTCTAGGGGTTTTGAGACCTCTCAAGGAAGCTTATCATAGTATTCCTTGAACCAGAAGCCCTTATTATGAACCATTGTTTAGAATCTAAAATCCTTAATACTTTTTGGTGCAAGAATAGTCATTCTAAAGTCGCCCCACATCTATACTATTCATTGTTGAAATGGAAAAATTCTTAGGATCTTAGGATCTTGAGGATTTTGAGATTTGGTGGTCCTGAGAAGTGTGTATTAGAGAGGGGATCCAGTGTTGCCAAATCTCTAACTGTTTGTAATGTCTTAGTGTTTGGAGAAATTTGAGTGAGGACTCAACAAGTATGGCCATTTCATCCTAGAATTGTAAATAATTATGAGTCAGTTTAATACATTGCTTGGTTTCAAAACGTTACAAAAACAAACATTCACTATCTTCCTAAAAAATTTAAACACTTTGGCTTAAGTATGGATACCTCTTGAATTAGCCTTGATATTATTGCTTGTCCTAAGGGTTTCTATCCTTAGAGATTTATAAATATCTTGACTTATATCTCAATCTATATTTTCCAAAGACAACATAGGAAATTATGGCTTCAACCTCATGATTCTTACAAAATGGACATTGTGAGAGTTATGATGTTTTTGACATAAACATTTACTTTGAAAACATAATCAAAACAAGAGTTTGTGGTAAAATAAATTCACTTAAGCAAGATAAATTGATAATTGAACCCCACATGACTATTTGGAGACCAATTTCTACCATTGAACAACCTAGTCTTATAGGTGCTATCATTCAACCTAACTTTGAACTCATTAACGAAGAAAAAATTGATCTCATTAGTAGTTTGGGGAGCTTCACTTTTGAAACAAAAGAAACACCTACCTAGTGGAGAAACGTAGCAACAATCTTAGATGAAGAAGAGGAACAAGCTAATATTGAGGCTGAAAGGCCCACATTACCACCACCCACGCGGAAATATATATCTTCCTTTCTTCCATAAACATGAACTTCTCCTAAATGATCTCACAAAAATTCAGGATCACTAAAGTAAGGTCTATAGGTATTCATTTCAAACTTAGGCATCTTAGTCCAAAAGCTCTCAAGAAACACCTTTTGGCACTTCACAAAACCAAAACTAGGTTGGTATACAACTTCTACAAATGTGCTTCAAGGAACAATCCAAACTTGTAGTCCTTCTATTATTGTCAGAATCCTGGTCTTTTCCAATATTTTCAATTTCTCACATAATCATTAAAATCATTAGGAGTTGAAAACTTTAGAGGTATAACATGTTTCTCAATACCTTTGAATGATCTATCACATAATCAAAATTTGTAGGGGAAGATCTATAATTCGCCATTACAGACATAGGTATTGTAATTCCAAGTTTGGTAGGAAGTGGTCCTTAATACTTTATCGCAATCACAACCTCTTGTTAAGAAACTACTTTGCTCAAGCTAGGAGGAACGAACCATATTTACATACCCACATCCATACTCTTTAGGATTTAAAAACTTTAGAGGTCTAGCATCATCCTCACTACCTTGGTCTTGGAAAGAAAAGGTTAATTCTAAATCAACATTGGCTCAAACACTTCATTCACCCCTCCATCAAATTTCATCCTTCACTTCACCTATCTTTGCAAAAAATTTGAATACACCAACATCTTTTGACTTAAAACATTTATCAAACCAACCTCTAACTTAGCTACTTTGTGTGTGAAATGAATCCTTTTCCATACATTTAGTGGAGTTAGTTATCATATTTGAACTATTCTATCTTGAAAGTCATGAGTTTACCCTAAATATTTACAAGTTCATCAACATCCCTTATCCAAACATCAATACATCAGGTGTAAGTCAAAATTGTTGTCCCAACAAGACTTAGAGCATCCCTTTTACCTAGATTTGAGTCAACTAGAGAGTTCAAACATTACAAATCTCAACACAACTCTCCTAAAGGTGACACAAAATTTATGGTCAAGACAAGAACACAACACAAGAGAATCATGGAGAAAACCAAAGTCACATTTACCTCAAGTGATCCAAATTCTTTAGAATTTGATTTGAGAAGTCAAGTTACCCCATCATAGCAACCATCATCCCCATCTGGACCATATGAGATTGAAGACATCACGAATAACCCATTTGAACTCACTAGGGAGGAAATCATGGAATGCCAAGCCTTTGAAAACGTAGCTCCTATTTCCCCATCATTTGTTGCACAAAATATGACACATGACTTCACAACTCCATCACCAGGGATAACTCAAACATCCACTCCCAGTCTTGCAACTAGCCTTTCCAAGGACTTTGGTCTAACTCTTCAATTTGAAAGCAACACACTTGTGGGTACCCTCGATACCAATCCTCCATCCCAAACAACCATGTGGACACCTACCTTTGGTGCTCCTCTTGTTCCTAAAGATCCCAAAAAACCATATAAACCTCTTGAACTTCATTATTCCACCACGACCTCCACATATCGAGGACACCCCTCTTCATCCATACCCATAAATACCAAAAGTGTTCCTACCATCACACAAAGCTGTCTAGACCAAATATCTCAAAACAACACACCAAGGCATGTCAATACTATACCACATAGTCAACCCTTAATGCAAATAGGGACATCTTTACCTAATCCTCTAATTGGTTCATCTATACCATTGGTCTCACAAAACACATCAACCCCATCCATTATCAACTCATCTAAGAACAATCACTTGGTCACGAATCCCACCAACCTAGGTAATACCTTGTTAACATCTCTCACACAAGGGAATCCTCAAGACATGGGACAAGGAAAACTTTTTAATCAATGGACTCATGTTCCTAGTGTTTCATTTCCATCGCACATTCTAGTGACATCATCCTCATCTTTTCCCACGGTCCCCTTTACCATACAAAATCAAACAAGACCCCAAACTTACATTCCTCCACATCAATCTACCATCTTACAAGGGATATTAAACCAAGGGAATCCTCCACCTCTCATCAACAATCCAATACCCATTCAGAATATCAACACTCACAATCCATCTCAGATATCCCAACAACCACCTAATACTACATTACAAGTGCATGCCCTAACTTTACAACAAGCACAACAAGCTTATCAACAAGCCATCCACCAATAGCAACAACAACAAGAAACCCTAGCAGCACAACAACAATCAGCCTTAGCAGCACAACAACAACAATAAGCAACCTTAGCACAACATCAAGCTCATCGAGTAGCCTTAGCAGCATAACAACAATAGCAGGCCCAGCAAGAAGTCCTAGTGGCACAATAACAACAAAAAGCTCAACAACAAGCCTTACAAGCTCAACATTATGCCCAAGAACAATAGCAACAACAACAAGGTTCCTATTATAACACTCAGTCGAACATCATCAATACAAATACGTTAGGAACATATACATCAATACCTCAATCACCCTCTCAGAATCTCACGCCACCATACACCCCATACAACACCTTATCCTATCAAAACGCATCTGTCATCCCACCATATGTCCCTCCACCAAATTCGCAAGATGATCTAGCATCGTAATTTAAGGCACTATCCCAAGAAATGAAAGACCTTCGCATGGGAAAGACCAAGAAGCCCCATACACAAAACTTGTGTTCGTATCCATTTGACTAAAGCATAGCAATGGTACCATTCCCTCCTGGTTTTGAAATCCCCAAATTTGATAAATATAAAGGGAGAGGAAGTCCTGTGGACCATGTCAAGGAGTTTAACGTCATGTGCATGGAGGTAGCTTACAATGATTCATATTTAATGTGCCTCTTCCCTCGAAGTTTAACAAGTCCTGCCATAGATTGGTTTTCTCATCTGCCTCCCAGTATCAACACCTTTTGAGAAATTACTAATAAATTCATTGATCAATTCTCCTTCAATCTTGACATGGACATTAGTCTAGAGGAATTGTAAACTCTTAGACAAAACAAAGGGGAAAATTTCACTAATTTCTTGCAACAACGGAGACAAAGAGCTAGTAAGAGAAAATGGCCTCTTCTTGATGAACAACAAGTGGGAATCCTCATAGCAAATCTAGATCTAGATCTATCCTTCCACTTAAAAATGTAGTGCATCAAATTTTATGACGAACTTGTCCCTAGACCTCTTAACATTGAGAGAGCTCTAATCTCATAGGGAAACACTCAAGCTTACAAAGACAACCGTCCATCTACTAGTCTAACAACACGCCCCGTGTTTGCGCCAAGAGCAAGAACATCACAAATGATGGTGTGGTAGATGCTAAGGTGATCCTAAGTGCCCCTAGGCCAAACAACACTCAAGTTTCTCACATTCAACTAACAGTGCAACAAACAATGCCCCCGTAGAACAATCAAATCAATAACATTGAAATGGAAAGGCGAACCCCTAACAAGGACAACTATCCTAAACACAAGTACACACAATTATTAGAACCTATCGAAACCATCATGAAAAAGTTAGAGTCAAATCTGATAACACTTCCCAACTTTGAAAACTACTAAGAACCACAAGAAAAACCATCCTAGTACAATGTGAACGACCTTTGTTACTTTCACAAGATCAAAGGGCACAAAATGACAAATTGCATGAGGCTCAAAAAAATTATCCAAAACCTCAAAGAAAATGACATCATATCTGTTGAGGTGTCATATGGGAATAAAGATCTTAAGATATACAAGAACCCTATGCCAAATCATAACAAACCAAACAACACTGGGAAAGCTAAGGATTACACAAATGTACAACATACCTATTCCAACATAGTTGCTTCCTGTGATAGCGTCATCACTATTGTCACCATCAAAGGGCATAGTATAGAGTGTGGAGTCACCACACGACATGGAAAAATCACCGTCTAAGGAGTCCCATCTCAATCTAGGGCACAACCTACTTTTCCAACATCGAATCCTAGCAAGTATAATCTCCTAGATCAGCTTATGAAGACCCCCGTACAAATATCAATCTTAGAACTGTTGAGATTATCCCCCATGCATAAGGAAATCTTGGAGAAAGCTTTATTAGAGTCATCCATTTCCTGAGGATATTGATACCGATTAGTTTCAAGCTATGGTAGGCCATATCGCTAATCACCTTCTCACCTTCTCAGAGCAAGACCTACCATCACAACCATCTCATAATCATGATTTACACCTTGAGGTTATCATTCATAAGAACAAGGTCAAAAGAGTCTTAGTAGATGGAGGTGCTAGATTAAACATTTGCACCCTTTAGCTAATAAAAAATATGGGCTGTTTAGAGGATACTATTGAGAAGACAAACAATACCACCATTAGGGCATATGATGACCAAAAACGGGTATCGCAAGGTATCATTGCACTACCCATCCAAGTGGGGCTACTCATCATAGAAACTACATGTCAAGTGTTGGACCTTGATCTTCCCTACAACATACTGCTTGGTCGACCTTGGATCCATGCTCTAGAAGTTGTAGCCTCGAATTATCATCAATATATGAAGTTTTCTTTCGAGGGAAGAGAGATTACTATCCATGGA